>JANJGN010004037.1:0-37371 GCA_026770705.1 Isurus oxyrinchus
CACGCTCCGCTTTCCGGCATGGTGCTTTGTACCCAGTAAGATACATACCCTGGGTGGGGGATGGCTGCTGCGCCCACATTCTTCCCTTGGACTGATTCTGAAGTTCCAGCTCAGGAGCTGTGAGTTAAATGAGATAAGAAACGAAACGTCTGAATAACAACCACACCGCCTGGCACAGACTCAAATGGCATCTCAAGGGCTCAAATTGCTTCGCAACCATCGCTTTTTATTTTTGTTGCTTGAAGCTGTTGCTTGAAGCGGGAACGTCCGCGAGCAATTTGCGCACAGCAAGATCCCAAAATGCAACCACGCGCATCTGCCTCTCGGTGACTTTTTGAAGAACGTATTCTTTCTCGAGGCATGGGTGTCGTTGGTTTGGAAAGCATTTATTCCCCATCCCTAATTGCCCCCTTGAGAAGGTGGTGGGTGAGCCGCCTTCTTGAGCCGCTGCAGTCCCCGTGTGGTGTAGGTACACCCACCGTGCTGTTATGGAGGGAGTTCCAGGATTTTGTCCCGTGTGGTGTAGGTACACCCATCGTGCTGTTAGGGAGGGAGTTCCAGGATTTTGTCCCGTGTGGTGTAGGTACACCCACCGTGCTGTTAGGGAGGGAGTTCCAGGATTTTGTCCCGTGTGGTGTAGGTACACCCACCGTGCTGTGAGGAGGGAGTTCCAGGATTTTGTCCCGTGTGGTGTAGGTACACCCACCGCGCTGTTAGGGAGGGTGTTCCAGGATTTTGTCCCGTGTGGTGTAGGTACACCCACCGTGATGTTAGGGAGGGAGTTCCAGGATTTTGTCCCCGTGTGGTGTAGGTACACCCACCGTGCTGTTAGGGAGGGAGTTCCAGGATTGTGACCCAGCGACAGTGAAGGAACGGCCGATATATTCCCAAGTCGGGATGGTGAGGGGGCTCGGAGGGGAACTTGCAGCTGGTGGTGTTCCCCATGTGTCTGCTGCCCTTGTCCTTCTAGGTGGTAGAGGTGGTGGGTTTGGGCGGCGCTGTCGAAGGAGCCTTGGCGAGTGGCTGCAGTGCATCTTGTAGATGGTACACACACGCTGCTGCCCCTGTGCGATTATGGGCCGTGGGATGACAAGGGAGGCTCCCCTCCTGCTCAGTTTGCAGCTCCAGCTGTGGGGTCTTTGACATCCACCTTGAGAGGGCTCGAAGCTTTAGGAAGGCGGTCACAGACTCAGAGAGGGCGCAGAGGAGACTTACCAGAAAGATTGCAGCTATACGGAGACTGGAGAAGCAGGGTTCACCAGGCAGCAGCAAAGGTTTAGGGGAGATATTACTGTAGTCAAAATTGAGAAGGATCTAAACTGATTAAATAGGGAGAAAAGTGGTAGTTGGGTAGGTAAGCCGTGGGCTTAGATTAAAAATAGTCACCTGAAGAGCTGGGGCAGGGGCAGGGGGCAGGTAAGGAGGGCATTTTGTTTTTACACAGTGAGTTGCTGTGGTCTGTTGTAAAATGGAGATTGGCTCTTACCCAGCAGTCGAAGGCAGGACCAGTATTTGTGGTGCACCGAGATCACGTTGCTGATGCTGTCAGCCGCACTCACAGCGAGACTGTCGAACCGCTGCAGGTAGGGGGGAGGTGTCGCCCAGTAACGTTCGAGTGCACATGGCCATAGACTCAGAGATTGCTGTCAGGTTGTAACCACCCTGTGCCACAGAGAGAGAGAAAGCGAGTGAGAGAAAGGGCAGGAGGAGCGAGCGGGTGGGGGGGGGGGGGGGGGGGGGGGGGGGCACACGAAGAGAGAGAGGGAGCGCGCGAAGAGAGAGTGGAGAGCGCACGAAGAGAGAGAGAGCGCACGAAGAGAGAGAGAGAGAGCGCACGAAGAGAGAGAGAGAGAGCGCACGAAGAGAGAGAGAGCGCACGAAGAGAGAGAGAGCACACGAAGAGAGAGCACACGAAGAGAGAGAGAGCGCATGAAGAGAGAGAGAGCACACACGAAGAGAGAGCACACGAAGAGAGAGAGAGCGCATGAAGAGAGAGAGAGCACACACGAAGAGAGAGCGCACATGAAGAGAGAAAGAGAGCATGAAGAGAGAGCGCATGGATAGAGAGTGCATGAAGAGAGAGAGCACACGAAGTGAGTGCACGAAGA
This sequence comes from Isurus oxyrinchus, assembly GCA_026770705.1. Taxonomy (NCBI): domain Eukaryota; kingdom Metazoa; phylum Chordata; class Chondrichthyes; order Lamniformes; family Lamnidae; genus Isurus; species Isurus oxyrinchus. Next base: position 2,109 of record JANJGN010004037.1, read on the forward strand.
GAGAGAGCGCACAAAGAGAGAGAGCGCACGAAGCGAGAGAGCGCACGAAGTGAGAGAGCGTGCACCAAGAACGAAAGAGTGCACACGAAGAGAGAGAGAGCTCGTAACAAATTGCACAAAATCCCCTTCTCCAGCTACTCCCAGGGGTCCCGTCAATACTGGCACACTCCCAGAGACCCCCTGTAAATACTGACACACTCCCCAGAGACCCCCCTGTAAATACTGACACACTCCCCAGAGACCCCCTGTAAATACTGACACACTCCTCGGGGACCCCCTGTAAATACTGACACACTCCCCGGGAACCCCCCTGTAAATACTGACACACTCCCCGGGGACCCCCTGTAAATACTGACACACTCCCCGGAGACCCCCCGTAAATACTGACACACTCCCCGGGGACCCCCCTGTAAATACTGACACACTCCCCTGGGACCCCCTGTAAATACTGACACACTCCCCGAGGACCCACTGTAAATACTGACACACTCCTCGGGGACCCCCTGCAAATACTGACACACTCCCCGAGGACCCCCTGTAAATACTGACACACTCCCCGGGTACCACCCTGTAAATACTGACACACTCCCCGGGGACCCCCTGTAAATACTGACACACTCCCCGGGGATCCCCTGTAAATACTGACACACTTCCCTGGGACCCCCTGAAAATACTGACACACTCCCCGGGGACTCCCTGTAAATACAGACACACTCCCCGGGGACCCCCTGTAAATACTGACACACTCCCCGGGGACCCCCTGTAAATACTGACCCACTCCCCGGAGACCCCCCCGTAAATACTGAGACTTGTGTGACCCAGCCACGTTAAGCCCCGCAAACGCCGTTCCCAAGCAGGTCGGCTTCACCTACCTCCAGAGCCAGGACCACCCGGCCCCCTGCCAGGCCCATCAGCATGTGTGTCAGGTGGGCGTAGCATTCAGGAGTCACTTGACAGCCACCCAGAGGGTCACCACGAGCTGCGTCAAATCCAGCCGAGACCAGCACCAGGTCTGGCTGGAACTGGAAGGCAGGGAGAGAGAGAGAGAGAGAGAGAGAGATAAGAGCACAAATAGGAGCAACAGGAGGGAGCCAACTGGCCCCTTGAGCCTGCTCCCCCTGGAATTTTACACCTTCCGATGCGATCGCCTCTCTTCCTTCAAACTCCGGGGAATATCGGCCCGTTCCACTCGATCTCTCCCGTCTTAGGGATGAATCTAGCAGACCCTCACTGCGCCTTCTCCGAGGGGCAAGCATACCGCACCCCCCCCCACCCACCCACCCCCGGTAGCTACGGAGCAAAGCTCAGTGCGGTATTCCAGGTCACTCCTCTTCCAGGTCCCTTTAAGGCCCTCAAAACAACGCAACGACAAATCTCGCCTGTTTACTGATAACCCCCACAAAGGTGGCCAGGCGGGGAGGGGTCCGCCCAAGGCTCCTCGCGGCCGGAGTTTCGTGATGCCGTGCCCCCCTCTCGCCTGCTCGTGCCACCCAAAACCCCTCCCCTGTCAGCTATTGAGATGTCAGAACAGAACAGAACAGAATGGGGTGGGGTGGGGGGAAAGGGTGTAACTTACAGTGGAAATTCCCCTCCGATACTCCCCCCCACCACCACGGGCGATCGGTAGCAGTCCGGGGGTCCACGTGGGCTATCTTCAATGCGAGGCGGGGGGGGGGGGGGGTCTCTGCCCCGCCCTCCTCAGAATGAGGCCACTCGGCCCCTCCAGCCTGCGCCATCATTCGGGAAAGGCTGACCCGAGCGTGGGCTCAACTCCATTTTCCTGCCCTGTCTCCCCCCCACCCCCACCCTCCCATATCCCTCAACCCTGCCCTCCCTCGTCGATCAGAAATCTGCCTCACTCGGCCTTGAATATATTCAGTGACCCGGCCCCCGCTGCTCTCTGTGTGGCGGGGGAGGGGGTGGGAGAGAATTCCACAGACTGACCACCCTCTGAGAGAAGAAATTCCTCCTCGTCTCCGTCTTCAATGGGAGACCCCTCATTCTGAAACCGTGCCCCTCTCCCCCTCCCCTCGTTCTACATCCCCCCCCCCATCACGAAGGGGGGGAACATCCCCTCAGCATCCACCCTGTCAAACCCCCTCCCCTCAGAATCTGACATGTTTCAATAAGATCACCTCTCATTCTTCTAAACTCCAATGGGTAGAGGCCCCAACCTGCTCAACCTTTCCTCATCAGACAAACCCCCTTCGTCCCAGGAATCGGCCGAGCCAGCCTTCTCTGGACAGCCTCCGGTGCTGTCGTTCCGACCTCCTGCCCACGGCGGCGCTGCAGGGAAAGCTATGGGGAGAGGGTGGGGTGCAGCGGTAACCACACTGGACTCTCAGCGCCCTGGGAGCACGGGTTCGAATCTCACCACGGCAGCTGGTGGCGGAATTTAAATTCACTTAATAAATCTGGAATTGAAAGCGAAGTCCCAGTGATGGCGACCCACAAAGCTACCGTCGATTGTTGTCAAAAAACCCATCACCAAACTGTCAGCCAGAGTGGTTCAAACCCCATCTGCTGTCCCTTGAGGGAAAGGAAATCTGCCCTCCTAACCCGGTCTGGCCCACACGTGACTCCAGACCCCCACGGCAATGTGGTCGACTCCTGACTCCGAACTGGCCCAGGCAAGCCACTCAGTTAACACAGAAACGTAGGAGCAGGCCATTCGGCCCTTCGAACCCGTTCCTTAAGAGCATCCAACTCAATGGCCTGCTCCCCGCATCCTTCGGTCCCTACCGCTTCGAGAGCTGCAACTAAACTCCTCCTTGAGAAAGAAAAGGAGTGACGGGGCAATCAGGGATGGGTAACCTTCTGGCCCACGGTCCCGTGAAGGAGTCCGTTAAAACTCCTGGAGTTGCGTGACAACCTGCCTTGTCCCCGGCCGCCAATGCGGACGGGCAGGCGGCTGCGCTGACGGGTGTTACCTGGTAGGAGATCGGCATGACCAGGCGGTGAAAGGCGGTCATGTACTCCACGTCGCCCATGTTGCTGCCGTTCCACGGGATGTTGACGTTGAAGCCCTCCCCGGCGTCAACCCCAACCTTGGTGTAGTTGGCGTCCTCCGAGTTGGGGAAGAAGGAGCCGTTGTCGTAGCGGTGAAGCGAGATGTACAGGACGCTGAAACAGAGGAGCGCAGGGTCAGAGGAGGTGGGGGGGGGGGGGGGGGGCGGGCGGTGGTGGTGGGGGAAAGGAGGGGCCACTCAGCCCCTTAGAGCTGCCCCCTCGTTCAGGACTTCCCCACCCCCCCGTCCCCCAAACCCCAGCAGGGGGGATCGTTTCTCTCTATCGGCCCCTACCAAATCCTTTAATCATCTTAAACCCTTCGATCAGATTCCACCCCCCACCGCCCCAGCTTAATCTTCGATACTTGAGGGAATACAAGCCCGGTCTGTGTGACCGGCCCTCGCAATTTAACCCTTTCAGCCCTGGTGAACCTGCACTGCACCCTCTCAGGGGACAATATATCCTTCCCGAGTTGCGGGGCCCCAGAACTGAAAGCACCTAATCCCGTCTGTGCAATTAGTCTCTCAGTGACCTCCTCCAAGGCCAAAATATCCCCTTCCTGAGGTGCAGGGCCCTAGAACTGAACATAGTTACTTCCATCTGCACAATTAGCCTCTCAGTGACCCACTCCAAGGCCAATATATCCTTCCCGAGTTGCGGGACCCCAGAACTGAAAGCACCTAATCCCGTCTGTGCAATTAGTCTCTCAGTGACCTCCTCCAAGGCCAAAACATCCCCTTCCTGAGGTGCAGGGCCCTAGAACTGAACGTAGTTACTTCCATCTGCACAATTAGCCTCTCAGTGACCCCCCTCCAAGGCCAATATATCCTTCCTGAGGTGCGGGGCTCCAGAATTGAGCACAGTTACGTCCGCCTGCACAATTAGTCTCTCAGTGACCTCCTCCAAGGCCAATATATCCTTCCTGAGCCGCGGGGCCCAAGAACTGAACACAGTTACTCCCAACTGCACAATTAGTCTCTCAGTGACCACCTCCAAGGCCAATATATCCTTCCTGAGCCGCGGGGCCCAAGAGCTGAACACAGTTACTCCCACCTGCACAATTGGTCTCTCAGTGACCTCCTCCAAGGCCAATATATCCTTCTTGAGGTGCAGGGCCCCGGAACTGAACACAGTTACTGCAGATGGGGGTCTGCCGAGAGATTTACACAACTGAAGCTTGACTTGCAATGATTTATGCCCCAGCCCCTACAAGACGAAGGTTAAGAAGAGTGCCAGGATCGGAGGTGGGGGAATATGTGATTCGTACCAGTTGCTTTATGTCAGGCCTCCATTTACATTTTCTATCCCCCTCCTCCAATGGCCCCCAGTCTTCACTCCCTCGTCCTGGAGGTGCCGATTCCCGGAATCTCGAGAGCTCATTGTTCGCACTATGCCACCCACAGGAGGCATCATCGCCCAGCCCATCTTTTCCCAATGGGTGTCAATCAGGAAATGGGCTGCTTCCCACCCCACCCCCCAACATTGCTTGCCGAACACAGTCGCACTGCCTGGGCTGTACCAGCTGCTCCATCATTGACATCCTGGCACGGGGAGCTGGTACCTGCTATGCCACTCAGTGGCTCACCTCGCGGAGTTACTGAGGGTGCCCATCGCAAGGCGCGCCCTCCCAGCGCAGGGAGGCAAAACACCTCAGTCTATCCCAGCCCACTAAATCCCCTCCCTTTCTCGAGGCGCAGCCGCTGTTGCAGCACAGGAGTAAGGGAATTTACCAGCAGCCGCCAACCTACAGCAATTAGCCTCTAGGTGACCTCATGACATGCCTCTTCAGAACACCGTCGCCAGAGGGATGAGCAATGCCACGGGGTATCAATGCATGAAAGAAAGATGTGCATTGGTACAGCACTTTCTAATGGCTAAAGGAATACTTCTGAAGTACAGCCACTGCTGTAATGCAGGGAACACGGCAGACGATTAGTGCGCAGCAAGCTCCCACAAACAGCAATGTGATAATGACCAGATAACCTCCTATGGTGTTGCTGATCGAGCTATAAATATCGACCAGGGCACCGGGGAGAAATCCCCGGCTGCTCTTTGAAATATGCCCACAGGAACTTTCACAGCCACCCAGGCACAAAGTTGGGGCCACGGTTTAAAGTTTCATCCAGAACGCAGCACCTCTGACAGTGCAGCATTCCCGCAACTATCACTCGTTTAGCAATCCTAACGTGTACCAAAAAATTGGCATGCTAAACAGAGAGGGTCGGGAGGGCGGAGGAAGGTGTTGGGGGCGGGAGGGTGAGGCGGAGGGCGGGGGAGGGTGGCAGAGGGTTGGGGAGGGAGGCAGAGGGTTGGGGAGGGAGGCAGAGGGTTGGGGAGGGAGGCAGAGGATTGGGGAGGGAGGCAGAGGGTTGGGGAGGGAGGCAGAGGGTTGGGGAGGGAGGCAGAGGGTTGGGGAGGGAGGCAGAGGGTTGGGGAGGGAGGCAGAGGGTTGGGGAGGGAGGCAGAGGGTTGGGGAGGGAGCAGAGGGTTGGGGAGGGAGCAGAGGGTTGGGGAGGGAGGCAGAGGTTTGGGGAGGGAGGCAGAGGTTTGGGGAGGGAGGGTCAGTGAGGAAGGCGGAGAATGGAGGTGGAGGGTGGGGAGGTTCGGGGAGGGAGGCGGAGGGCGAGGGAGGGAGACCGGTGGGGGTGGGGGGGCTGTCGGGGAGGGAGGCCGAGGGTCAGGGAGGGTCGAGGAGGGAGGCGACAGGCAGCAGTGTGACTTTTGGAAAATAAGACGGTCTTAATTTACCAACTGTGTTAAAGGAAAATGGGGAAATTGAACAGGAATCAGTGTTACTGCGCTGGAGTGTGGGCAGGGATGATCAGGAGCTATAGTTACTGCGCTGGAGTGTGGGCAGAGATGATCAGGGGTCACTGTTACTGTGCTGGAGTGTGGGCAGAGATGATTAGGGGTCACTGTTACTGTGCTGGAGTGTGGGCAGAGATGATCAGGGGTCACTGTTACTGTGCTGGAGTGTGGGCAGAGATGATCAGGGGTCACTGTTACAGTGCAGGAGTGTGGGCAGGGATGATCAGGAGCTATAGTTACTGCGCTGGAGTGTGGGCAGAGATGATCAGGGGTCACTGTTACTGTGCTGGAGTGTGGGCAGAGATGATTAGGGGTCACTGTTACTGGGCTGGAGTGTGGGCAGAGATGATCAGGGGTCACTGTTACTGCACTGGAGTGTGGGCACAGATGATCAGGGGTCACTGTTACTGCGCTGGAGTGTGGGCAGAGATGATCAGGAGCTATAGTTACTGTGCTGGAGTGTGGGCAGAGATGATCAGGAACTATAGTTACTGCGCTGGAGTGTTGGCAGAGATGATCAGGGGTCACTGTTACTGGTCTGGAGTGTGTGCAGAGATGATCAGGGGTCATTGTTACTGCGCTGGAGTGTGGGCAGAGATGATCAGGGGTCACTGTTACTGAGCTGGAGTGTGGGCAGAGATGATCAGGGGTCATTGTTACAGTGCAGCAGTGTGGGCAGAGATGATCAGGAACTATAGTTACTGCGCTGGAGTGTGGGCAGAGATGATCAGGGGTCACTGTTACTGTGCTGGAGTGTGGGCAGAGATGATCAGGGGTCACTGTTACTGTGCTGGAGTGTGGGCAGAGATGATCAGGGGTCACTGTTACTGCGCTGGAGTGTGGGCAGAGATGATCAGGGGTCACTGTTACTGCGCTGGAGTGTGGGCAGAGATGATTAGGGGTCACTGTTACTGAGCTGGAGTGTGGGCAGAGATGATCAGGGGTCACTGTTACTGCGCTGGAGTGTGGGCAGAGATGATTAGGGGTCACTGTTACTGAGTTGGAGTGTGGGCAGAGATGATTAGGGGTCACTGTTACTGCGCTGGAGTGTGGGCAGAGATGATTAGGGGTCACTGTTACTGGGCTGGAGTGTGGGCAGAGATGATCAGGGGTCACTGTTACTGGTCTGGAGTGTGGGCAGAGATGATCAGGGGTCACTGTTACTGCGATGGAGTGTGGGCAGAGATGATCAGGGGTCACTGTTACTGCGCTGGAGTGTGGGCAGAGATGATTAGGGGTCACTGTTACTGCGCTGGAGTGTGGGCAGAGATGATCAGGGGTCACTGTTACTGGTCTGGAGTGTGGGCAGAGATGATCAGGGGTCACTGTTACTGCGCTGGAGTGTGGGCAGAGATGATTAGGGGTCACTGTTACTGCGCTGGAGTGTGGGCAGAGATGATCAGGGGTCACTATTACTGCGCTGGAGTGTGGGCAGAGATGATCAGGGGTCACTGTTACTGTGCTGGAGTGTGGGCAGAGATGATCAGGGGTCACTGTTACTGTGCTGGAGTGTGGGCAGAGATGATCAGGGGTCACTGTTACTGTGCTGGAGTGTGGGCAGAGATGATTAGGGGTCACTGTTACTGAGCTGGAGTGTGGGCAGAGATGATCAGGGGTCACTGTTACTGGGCTGGAGTGTGGGCAGAGATGATTAGGGGTCACTGTTACTGAGCTGGAGTGTGGGCAGAGGTGATCAGGGGTCACTGTTACTGGGTTGGAGTGTGGGCAGAGATGATCAGGGGTCACTGTTACTGCGCTGGAGTGTGGGCAGAGATGATCAGGGGTCACTGTTACTGTGCTGGAGTGTGGGCAGAGATGATTAGGGGTCACTGTTACTGAGCTGGAGTGTGGGCAGAGATGATCAGGGGTCACTGTTACTGCGCTGGAGTGTGGGCAGAGATGATCAGGGTCTCACTGTTACTGCGCTGGAGTGTGGGCAGAGATGATCAGGGTCTCACTGTTACTGTGCTGGAGTGTGGGCAGAGATGATCAGGAGCTATAGTTACTGCGCTGGAGTGTGGGCAGAGATGATCAGGGGTCACTGTTACTGCGCTGGAGTGTGGGCAGAGATGATTAGGGGTCACTGTTACTGCGCTGCAGTGTGGGCAGAGCTGATCAGGAGCTATAGTTACTGTGCTGGAGTGTGGGCAGAGATGATCAGGGGTCACTGTTACTGCGCTGGAGAGTGGACAGAGATGATCAGGGGTCACTGTTACTGAGCTGGAGTGTGGGCAGAGATGATCAGGGGTCACTGTTACTGCGATGGAGTGTGGACAGAGATGATCAGGAGCTATAGTTACTGAGCTGGAGTGTGGGCAGAGATGATCAGGAGCTATAGTTACAGCGCTGGAGTGTGGGCAGAGATGATCAGGAGCTATAGTTACTGAGCTGGAGTGTGGGCAGAGATGATCAGGGGTCACTGTTACTGCGCTGGAGTGTGGGCAGAGATGATCAGTGGTCACTGTTACTGAGCTGGAGTGTGGGCAGAGATGATCAGGAGCTATAGTTACTGCGCTGGAGTGTGGGCAGAGATGATCAGGAGCTATAGTTACTGCGCTGGAGTGTGGGCAGAGATGATCAGGGGTCACTGTTACTGTGCTGGAGTGTGGGCAGAGATGATCAGGGGTCACTGTTACTGTGCTGGAGTGTGGGCAGAGATGATCAGGGGTCACTGTTACTGTGTTGGAGTGTGGGCAGAGATGATCAGGGGTCACTGTTACTGCGCTGGAGTGTGGGCAGAGATGATTAGGGGTCACTGTTACTGTGCTGGAGTGTGGGCAGAGATGATCAGGGGTCACTGTTACTGCGCTGGAGTGTGGGCAGAGATGATTAGGGGTCACTGTTACTGCGCTGGAGTGTGGGCAGAGATGATCAGGAGCTATAGTTACTGCGCTGGAGTGTGGGCAGAGATGACCAGGGGTCACTGTTACTGCGCTGGAGTGTGGGCAGAGATGATCAGGAGCTATAGTTACTGCGCTGGAGTGTGGGCAGAGATGATCAGGGGTCACTGTTACTGCGCTGGAGTGTGGGCAGAGATGATCAGGGGTCACTGTTACTGCGCTGGAGTGTGGGCAGAGATGATCAGGAGCTATAGTTACTGTGCTGGAGTGTGGGCAGAGATGATCAGGGGTCACTGTTACTGTGCTGGAGTGTGGGCAGAGATGATCAGGGGTCACTGTTACTGGGCTGGAGTGTGGGCAGAGATGATCAGGGGTCACTGTTACTGTACTGGAGTGTGGGCAGAGATGATCAGGGGTCACTGTTACTGCGCTGGAGTGTGGGCAGAGATGATCAGGAGCTATAGTTACTGCGCTGGAGTGTGGGCAGAGATGATCAGGAGCTATAGTTACTGTGCTGGAGTGTGGGCAGAGATGATCAGGAGCTATAGTTACAGCGCTGGAGTGTGGGCAGAGATGATCAGGGGTCACTGTTACTGTTCCAGGAGTGTGGGCAGAGATGATCAGGGGTCACTGTTACTGCGCTGGAGTGTGGGCAGAGATGATCAGGGGTCACTGTTACTGCGCTGGAGTGTGGGCAGAGATGATCAGGGGTCACTGTTACTGCGCTGGAGTGTGGGCAGAGATGATCAGGGGTCACTGTTACTGCGCTGGAGTGTGGGCAGAGATGATCAGGGGTCACTGTTACTGTGTTGGAGTGTGGGCAGAGATGATCAGGAGCTATAGTTACTGCGCTGGAGTGTGGGCAGAGATGATCAGGGGTCAATGTTACTGAGCTGGAGTGTGGGCAGAGATGATCAGGGGTCACTGTTACTGCGCTGGAGTGTGGGCAGAGATGATCAGGGGATACTGTTACTGCGCTGGAGAGTGGGCAGAGATGATCAGGGGTCACTGTTACTGCGCTGGAGTGTGGGCAGAGATGATCAGGGGTCACTGTTACTGAGCTGGAGTGTGGGCAGAGATGATCAGGGGTCACTGTTACTGTGCTGGAGTGTGGGCAGAGATGATCAGGGGTCACTGTTACTGCGCTGGAGTGTGGGCAGAGATGATCAGGAGCTATAGTTACTGCGCTGGAGTGTGGGCAGAGATGATCAGGGGTCACTGTTACTGCGCTGGAGTGTGGGCAGAGATGATCAGGGGTCACTGTTACTGCGCTGGAGTGTGGGCAGAGATGATCAGGAGCTATAGTTACTGTGCTGGAGTGTGGGCAGAGATGATCAGGGGTCACTGTTACTGCGCTGGAGTGTGGGCAGAGATGATCAGGGGTCACTGTTACTGCGCTGGAGTGTGGGCAGAGATGATCAGGGGTCACTGTTACTGTGTTGGAGTGTGAGCAGAGATGATCAGGAGCTATAGTTACTGCGCTGGAGTGTGGGCAGAGATGATCAGGGGTCAATGTTACTGAGCTGGAGTGTGGGCAGAGATGATCAGGGGTCACTGTTACTGCGCTGGAGTGTGGGCAGAGATGATCAGGGGTTACTGTTACTGCGCTGGAGAGTGGGCAGAGATGATCAGGGGTCACTGTTACTGCGCTGGAGTGTGGGCAGAGATGATCAGGGGTCACTGTTACTGAGCTGGAGTGTGGGCAGAGATGATCAGGGGTCACTGTTACTGTGCTGGAGTGTGGGCAGAGATGATCAGGGGTCACTGTTACTGCGCTGGAGTGTGGGCAGAGATGATCAGGAGCTATAGTTACTGCGCTGGAGTGTGGGCAGAGATGATCAGGGGTCACTGTTACTGCGCTGGAGTGTGGGCAGAGATGATCAGGGGTCACTGTTACTGCGCTGGAGTGTGGGCAGAGATGATCAGGAGCTATAGTTACTGTGCTGGAGTGTGGGCAGAGATGATCAGGGGTCACTGTTACTGTGCTGGAGTGTGGGCAGAGATGATCAGGGGTCACTGTTACTGGGCTGGAGTGTGGGCAGAGATGATCAGGGGTCACTGTTACTGTACTGGAGTGTGGGCAGAGATGATCAGGGGTCACTGTTACTGCGCTGGAGTGTGGGCAGAGATGATCAGGAGCTATAGTTACTGCGCTGGAGTGTGGGCAGAGATGATCAGGAGCTATAGTTACTGTGCTGGAGTGTGGGCAGAGATGATCAGGAGCTATAGTTACAGCGCTGGAGTGTGGGCAGAGATGATCAGGGGTCACTGTTACTGTGCTGGAGTGTGGGCAGAGATGATCAGGGGTCACTGTTACTGCGCTGGAGTGTGGGCAGAGATGATCAGGGGTCACTGTTACTGCGCTGGAGTGTGGGCAGAGATGATCAGGGGTCACTGTTACTGCGCTGGAGTGTGGGCAGAGATGATCAGGGGTCACTGTTACTGCGCTGGAGTGTGGGCAGAGATGATCAGGGGTCACTGTTACTGTGTTGGAGTGTGGGCAGAGATGATCAGGAGCTATAGTTACTGCGCTGGAGTGTGGGCAGAGATGATCAGGGGTCAATGTTACTGAGCTGGAGTGTGGGCAGAGATGATCAGGGGTCACTGTTACTGCGCTGGAGTGTGGGCAGAGATGATCAGGGGTTACTGTTACTGCGCTGGAGAGTGGGCAGAGATGATCAGGGGTCACTGTTACTGCGCTGGAGTGTGGGCAGAGATGATCAGGGGTCACTGTTACTGAGCTGGAGTGTGGGCAGAGATGATCAGGGGTCACTGTTACTGTGCTGGAGTGTGGGCAGAGATGATCAGGGGTCACTGTTACTGTGCTGGAGTGTGGGCAGAGATGATCAGGGGTCAATGTTACTGAGCTGGAGTGTGGGCAAAGATGATCAGGGGTCACTGTTACTGCGCTGGAGTGTGGGCAGAGATGATCAGGGGTTACTGTTACTGCGCTGGAGAGTGGGCAGAGATGATCAGGGGTCACTGTTACTGCGCTGGAGAGTGGGCAGAGATGATCAGGGGTCACTGTTACTGGGCTGGAGTGTGGGCAGAGATGATCAGGGGTCACTGTTACTGCGATGGAGTGTGGACAGAGATGATCAGGAGCTATAGTTAATGCGCTGGAGTGTGGGCAGAGATGATCAGGAGCTATAGTTACTGCGCTGGAGTGTGGGCAGAGATGATCAGGAGCTATAGTTACTGCGCTGGAGTGTGGGCAGAGATGATCAGAGGCTATAGTTACTGCGCTGGAGTGTGGGCAGAGATGATCAGGAGCTATAGTTACTGCGCTGGAGTGTGGGCAGAGATGATCAGGGGTCACTGTTACTGCGCTGGAGTGTGGGCAGAGATGATCAGGAGCTATAGTTACTGCGCTGGAGTGTGGGCAGAGATGATCAGGAGCTATAGTTACTGCGATGGAGAGTGGGCAGAGATGATCAGGGGTCACTGTTACTGTGCTGGAGAGTGGGCAGAGATGATCAGGAGCTATAGTTACTGTGCTGGAGTGTGGGCAGAGATGATCAGGAGCTATAGTTACTGCGCTGGAGTGTGGGCAGAGATGATCAGGAGCTATAGTTACTGCGTTGGAGTGTGGGCAGAGATGATCAGGAGCTATAGTTACTGCGCTGGAGTGTGGGCAGAGATGATCAGGGGTCACTGTTACTGCGTTGCAGTGTGGGCAGAGATGATCAGGGGTCACTGTGACTGTGCTGGAGTGTGGGCAGAGATGATCAGGGGTCACTGTTACTGGGCTGGAGTGTGGGCAGAGATGATCAGGGGTCACTGTTACTGCGCTGGAGTGTGGGCAGAGATGATCAGGGGTCACTGTTACTGCGCTGGAGTGTGGGCAGAGATGATCAGGGGTCACTGTTACTGCGCTGGAGTGTGGACAGAGATGATCAGGAGCTATAGTTACTGTGCTGGAATGTGGGCAGAGATGATCAGGGGTCACTGTTACTGCGCTGGAGTGTGGACAGAGATGATCAGGAGCTATAGTTACTGCGCTGGAGTGTGCGCAGAGATGATCAGGAGCTATAGTTACTGCGCTGGAGTGTGGGCAGAGATGATCAGGAGCTATAGTTACTGCGTTGGAGTGTGGGCAGAGATGATCAGGAGCTATAGTTACTGCGCTGGAGTGTGGGCAGAGATGATCAGGAGCTATAGTTACAGCGCTGGAGTGTGGGCAGAGATGATCAGGGGTCACTGTTACTGCGCTGGAGAGTGGGCAGAGATGATCAGGAGCTATAGTTACTGCGCTGGAGTGTGGGCAGAGATGATCAGGGGTCACTGTTACTGCGCTGGTGTGTGGACAGAGATGATCAGGAGCTATAGTTACTGTGCTGGAATGTGGGCAGAGATGATCAGGGGTCACTGTTACTGCGCTGGAGTGTGGACAGAGATGATCAGGAGCTATAGTTACTGCGCTGGAGTGTGGGCAGAGATGATCAGGAGCTATAGTTACTGCGCTGGAGTGTGGGCAGAGATGATCAGGAGCTATAGTTACTGCGTTGGAGTGTGGGCAGAGATGATCAGGAGCTATAGTTACTGCGCTGGAGTGTGGGCAGAGATGATCAGGAGCTATAGTTACAGCACTGGAGTGTGGGCAGAGATGATCAGGGGTCACTGTTACTGCGCTGGAGAGTGGGCAGAGATGATCAGGAGCTATAGTTACTGCGCTGGAGTGTGGGCAGAGATGATCAGGAGCTATAGTTACTGCGCTGGAGTGTGGGCAGAGATGATCAGGAGCTATAGTTACTGCGTTGGAGTGTGGGCAGAGATGATCAGGAGCTATAGTTACTGCGTTGGAGTGTGGGCAGAGATGATCAGAGGTCACTGTTACTGCACTGGAGTGTGGACAGAGATGATCAGGGGTCACTGTTACTGGTCTGGAGTGTGGGCAGAGATGATCAGGAGCTATAGTTACTGCGTTGGAGTGTGGGCAGAGATGATCAGGAGCTATAGTTACTGCGCTGGAGTGTGGGCAGAGATGATCAGGGGTCACTGTTACTGCGTTGCAGTGTGGGCAGAGATGATCAGGGGTCACTGTGACTGTGCTGGAGTGTGGGCAGAGATGATCAGGGGTCACTGTTACTGGGCTGGAGTGTGGGCAGAGATGATCAGGGGTCACTGTTACTGCGCTGGAGTGTGGGCAGAGATGATCAGGAGCTATAGTTACAGCGCTGGAGTGTGGGCAGAGATGATCAGGGGTCACTGTTACTGCGCTGGAGAGTGGGCAGAGATGATCAGGAGCTATAGTTACTGCGCTGGAGTGTGGGCAGAGATGATCAGGGGTTACTGTTACTGCGCTGGAGTGTGGACAGAGATGATCAGGAGCTATAGTTACTGTGCTGGAATGTGGGCAGAGATGATCAGGGGTCACTGTTACTGCGCTGGAGTGTGGACAGAGATGATCAGGAGCTATAGTTACTGCGCTGGAGTGTGGGCAGAGATGATCAGGAGCTATAGTTACTGCGCTGGAGTGTGGGCAGAGATGATCAGGAGCTATAGGTACTGCGTTGGAGTGTGGGCAGAGATGATCAGGAGCTATAGTTACTGCGCTGGAGTGTGGGCAGAGATGATCAGGAGCTATAGTTACAGCGCTGGAGTGTGGGCAGAGATGATCAGGGGTCACTGTTACTGCGCTGGAGAGTGGGCAGAGATGATCAGGAGCTATAGTTACTGCGCTGGAGTGTGGGCAGAGATGATCAGGAGCTATAGTTACTGCGCTGGAGTGTGGGCAGAGATGATCAGGAGCTATAGTTACTGCGTTGGAGTGTGGGCAGAGATGATCAGGAGCTATAGTTACTGCGTTGGAGTGTGGGCAGAGATGATCAGAGGTCACTGTTACTGCACTGGAGTGTGGACAGAGATGATCAGGGGTCACTGTTACTGGTCTGGAGTGTGGGCAGAGATGATCAGGAGCTATAGTTACTGCGCTGGAGTGTGGGCAGAGATGATCAGGGGTCACTGTTACTGCACTGGAGTGTGGGCAGAGATGATCAGGGGTCACTGTTACTGGTCTGGAGTGTGGGCAGAGATGATCAGGAGCTATAGTTACTGCGCTGGAGAGTGGGCAGAGATGATCAGGGGTCACTGTTACTGGGCTGGAGTGTGGGCAGAGATGATCAGGAGCTATAGTTACTGCGCTGGAGTGTGGGCAGAGATGATTAGGGGTCACGGTTACTGAGCTGGAGTGTGGGCAGAGATGATTAGGGGTCACTGATACTGCGCTGGAGTGTGGGCAGAGATGATCAGGAGCTATAGTTACTGCGCTGGAGTGTGGACAGAGATGATCAGGGGTCACTGTTACTGTGCTGGAGTGTGGGCAGAGATGATCAGGAGCTATAGTTACTGAGCTGGAGTGTGGGCAGAGATGATCAGGAGCTATAGTTACTGCGCTGGAGAGTGGGCAGAGATGATCAGGGGTCACTGTTACTGCGCTGGAGTGTGGGCAGAGATGATCAGGAGCTATAGTTACTGCGCTGGAGTGTGGGCAGAGATGATCAGGGGTCACTGTTACTGAGCTGGAGTGTGGGCAGAGATGATCAGGGGTCACTGTTACTGCGCTGGAGTGTGGGCAGAGATGATCAGGGGTCACTGTTACTGTGCTGGAGTGTGGGCAGAGATGATCAGGGGTCACTGTTACTGTGCTGGAGTGTGGGCAGAGATGATCAGGGGTCACTGTTACTGTGCTGGAGTGTGGGCAGAGATGATCAGGGGTCACTGTTACTGTGCTGGAGTGTGGGCAGAGATGATCAGGGGTCACTGTTACTGCGCTGGAGTGTGGGCAGAGATGATCAGGGGTCACTGTTACTGAGCTGGAGTGTGGGCAGAGATGATCAGGGGTCACTGTTACTGTGCTGGAGTGTGGGCAGAGATGATCAGGGGTCACTGTTACTGTGCTGGAGTGTGGGCAGAGATGATCAGGGGTCACTGTTACTGCGCTGGAGTGTGGGCAGAGATGATCAGGGGTCACTGTTACTGCGCTGGAGTGTGGGCAGAGATTCCTCTGCTCACACCTTTGTGTCAGACCTGAACCTGGAACCTCCAGGCTCAGGTGGGTTTGCTGCCATTGAATCTTAGCTGATGCTCTGCTGCCCCTCTCCCTGGTTGAGCTTTGATCAGACCCACCCCGTCCTCCCATGGCGCTACTTAACCAGAGAAGCCCTCACACGACCTCTGAAGCTCACGACCAGCAATGCCTTGGAGGTCTGTCTGCGTTTGAAAAAAAAAAGACAAGTCTATTATCTTAACTGCATTAAATTACCTCGGATCATCTTCGAACATGTGCTGTGTCCCGTTTCCATGGTGGATGTCCCAGTCGAGGATCAGCACCCTGGTGAACAAGAGAGAGGAGGATGACGCTCCTAACCAGACTCCACGTTCCGCCACGCCCAGCACCCCCCAACCCCTCTGAGTCACTCACTATCCTGGCTTGGGAATATCGGCCGTTCTAACAAGCTCGACACCATTCAGAAGGCTCTCCACTCTCCCTGTATTCAACACCCCCAGCTCCATCTCACCCCCTCCACAAACATTCACTCCCTCCACCACCGACGCACAGGGGCAGCAGTGTGTGTACCATCTACAAGATGCACTGCAGCAACTCGCCAAGGCTCCTTCGACAGCGCCGCCCAAACCCACCACCTCTACCACCTAGAAGGACAAGGGCAGCAGACACATGGGGAACACCACCACCTGCAAGTTCCCCTCCGAGCCCCACTCACCATCCCGACTTGGAAATATATCGGCCGTTCCTTCACTGTCGCTGGGTCCAAATCCTGGAACTCCCTCCGTAACAGCACGGTGGGTGTACCTACACCACACGGGACAAAATCCTGGAACTCCCTCCCTAACAGCACGGTGGGTGTACCTACACCACACGGGGACAAAATCCTGGAACTCCCTCCCTAACAGCACGGTGGGTGTACCTACACCAGGCAGGGACAAAATCCTGGAACTCCCTCCCTAACAGCACGGTGGGTGTACCTACACCACACGGGACAAAATCCTGGAACTCCCTCCCTAACAGCACGGTGGGTGTACCTACACCACACGGGGACAAAATCCTGGAACTCCCTCCCTAACAGCACGGTGGGTGTACCTACACCACACGGGACAAAATCCTGGAACTCCCTCCCTAACAGCACGGTGGGTGTACCTACACCACACGGACTGCAGCGGCTCACCACCACCTTCTCAAGGGGCAATTAGGGATGGGCAATAAATTTAGGCCTCACCAGCGACGCCCACATCCCACGAACCAAGACAGACGAAATCCCCCCCCCGAAACCTCTCCATTTTTCCCTCGATTCCCTGAGTGTCCAAAAACGTTTTGAACTCAATCGCGAACGTGCTCGATGACTGAGCACCCTCAGGGGTAGATGTTTACCAAGAGTTATAAGCCTCGGAGGGAAGAAATTTCTCGCCTCAGTTCAAGATCGCCGACCCCTTATCCTGAGACTCCGACCCCCGTGTTCTCCATTTGAAATGTCAGTTGCTGCTGTCGTGGTCGTCGGCCGTGGGGACCTTTTACATGCGCCTGAGGGAGCAGGGAGGGGAGGGGGGGTGCGTTAACGGTGCACTGCAGTGCCCCTGCTGGTGGGAGGGTGTAACTACAGCGTGACATGTTTACATAGGCTTTTTCCATTATAAGTGTTGACATAGGATTTTATACTGGGGCAGTGGTTGTTGTGGGCGGGGGGGGGGGCCTCAAGGCTCCGCAGTGAAGGCGGTGGTGGGGGCGGTCGATAGCTAGTCACTTTACAGCTCCCTGGGTCTTACTTTATTTTGTGTCCAACCAGGTTCTGTGCGAAACACGCAGCCAGGGCCACGTTGTTGAAGAAACAGAATCCGCAAGCTCCGTCCTTCTCCGCGTGGTGGCCTGGGGGACGGATGATCGCCACTCCATTCTGGATCTGCGAGAGAGGAGGAGGCAAGGTGGGGGTGACAGCGGAAAAGCGAGCGAGGCAGCTTCGCGGGGTGTCGGTCGGGTCTTCTTCGCCCCTTTACCCCGTCCAACCCCATGACCTTTGTCCCCCGCGCCCCAACACCCCCCCCACTCCTCCGCCCCACCAATCCAATCCAATCCCGCCCTCCCCTCCCCCCACCAATCCAATCCGATCCCTCCCACCCCTCCCCCCCCACCAATCCAATCCCTCCCATCCCTCCCCCACAATCCAATCCAATCCAATCCCGCCCTCCCCTCCCCCCACCAATCCAATCCGATCCCTCCCACCCCTCCCCCCCCCACCAATCCAATCCAATCCCTCACTCCCCTCCCCCCCCAATCCAATCCAATCCCTCCCACCCCCCCAACCAATCCAATCCAATCCCTCCCACCCCTCCCCCCACCAATCCAATCCGATCCCTCCCACCCCTCCCCCCAACCAATCCAATCCAATCCCTCCCACCCCTCGCCCCCCACCAATCCAATCCAATCCCTCCCACCCCTCACCCCCAATCCAATCTAATCCCTCCCACCCCTCCCCCCAATCCAATCCCTCCCACCCCTCCCCCCAATCCAATCCCTCCACCCCTCCCCCCACCAATCCAATCCAATCCCTCCCACCCCTCCCCCCACCAATCCAATCCAATCCCTCCCACCCCTCCCCCCCACCAATCCAATCCAATCCCTCCCACCCCTCCCCCCACCAATCCAATCCAATCCCTCCCACCCCTCCCCCCCAATCCAATCCAATCCCTCCCAACCCTCCCCCCACCAATCCAATCCAATCCCTCCCACCCCTCCCCTGCACCAATCCAATCCCTCCCACCCCTCCCCCCACCAATCCAATCCAATCCCTCCCACCCCTCCCCCCCACCAATCCAATCCAATCCCTCCTTCCCCCCCCCAATCCAATCCAATCCCTCCCTCCCCTTCCCCACCCATGACCCCCCCCCAGACATCAAAATGGCCACTTACCTGTCCAGTCAGCACGGCCTCCACCACGGTGAAGGTGGAGCCCACCGCCAGCAGGGCGCTCTCGTAGGTCTGGGGCGAGATAAAGATGGAGTTGTACTCACACGACTGCCTGTGCAGCTCCCGGGAACTCATCTCCGCCGTGGACTTAAGCATCTCGATGTAGGTCGGCCTGAGAGGGGGTGGGAAGGGAGCGAGGTTAGCGCGTTCTTCGTTGTTTCGTAGAAGGGGGGGGGTGTGGGTGCCGCTGGGCAAGGCCAGCACTTGTTGCCCATCCCTAATTGCCACCCCACCTCCCCCTCCCCCGCACTTGAATGGAGACACTCGCTCGGAGGGCCAGTTAAGAGTTGTCCACGCCGCGGTGGGAAGGTGGGGGGGGGGGGTTGGTGGTCTGGAGTCACGTGTAGGCCGGACCGGGTAAGGTCGGCAGGTTTCCTTCTCCCCCTCCCCGCTCCGAGGGGAGATTAGTGAACCGGGTGGGGTTTCTACGACGATCGACGATGGTCGTCATGGTCACCGTCACCCAGACTTAGCTTCACAATTCCAGATTTTATGAACTCAGCTTAAATTCCGCCGGCTGCCCATGGTGGGATTCGAACCCCGCGTGCCTGGGGCCTCTGGATTACGGGTCCAGTGACGTTACCCGTGAACACCACCGTCTTCCTCACGGATTTCCATCGACACCATTTCCCCCCCCGCCGTTCCCCCACCTTCCCACTAACCCCCACCCATCCCGCTTGCGCCCACCCCCCACCCCCCCCACCCAACCCCCGCCCAGGATAACACACCGGGAAGGTGAACCCTGGGAGGACGTGCAGGCAGGACCGCGTTGTTTTACCTGGCTAGACAACGGCAGTGACTCGCATTCATATAGCGCCTTTGGATAAACTGCCACCCGCAACCCACCTCACGCCAGGAGGGTAAATCAGACAGAATTTGACCCCCAGGCCACACAAGGAGCTCAGGGCCTGCCCCCCACCACCCCCAGGCAGCTGAAGGCACGGCTGCCAATGGTGGAGCGATGGGAATCGGGGGATGCTCGAGAGGCTGGAATTGGAGGAGCGCAGAGATCTCGGAGGGTTGTAGGAGGTTACAGAGATAGGGAGGGTTGTAGGGGCTGAAGGAGGTTAGAGAGATAGGGAGGGGTGTAGGGGCTGGAGGATGTTACAGAGATAGGGAGGGGTGTAGGGGCTGGAGGAGGTTACAGAGATAGGGAGGGTTGTAGGGGCTGGAGGAGGTTACAGAGATAGGGAGGGTTGTAGGGACTGGAGGATGTTACAGAGATAGGGAGGGGTGTAGGGGCTGGGGGAGGTTACAGAGATAGGGAGGGTTGTAGGGGCTGGAGGAGGTTACAGAGATAGGGAAGGGTGTACGGGCTGGAGGATGTTACAGAGATAGGGAGGGGTGTAGGGGCTGGAGGAGGTTACAGAGATAGGGAGGGGTGTAGGGGCTGGGGGAGGTTACAGAGATAGGGAGGGGTGTAGGGGCTGGAGGAGGTTACAGAGATAGGGAGGGTTGTAGGGGCTGGAGGAGGTTACAGAGATAGGGAGGGTTGTAGGGACTGGAGGATGTTACAGAGATAGGGAGGGGTGTAGGGGCTGGGGGAGGTTACAGAGATAGGGAGGGTTGTAGGGGCTGGAGGAGGTTACAGAGATAGGGAAGGGTGTACGGGCTGGAGGATGTTACAGAGATAGGGAGGGGTGTAGGGGCTGGAGGAGGTTACAGAGATAGGGAGGGTGTAAGGGCTGGAGGAGGTGACAGAGGTGGGGAGGATTGTAGGGGGCTGGAGGAGGGCGAGAGGCGGGGTAAAGAGCGATGGAGAGCAATGGAGAACGAGCAAGCAATAGAGTGAGAGACAAAGACAGACAGCGAGAAGGAGATCCTAAAACACACGTTTAACCGGACGAGACGACGATATTTGGAGAACAGAACGCCCTCTTGTCACTTACCCATGACACATTTCCAGCTGACTCTCCACGGCTGGCTGGGCGGGAAGGGGAAAGCACCTCTCCAAAAGGTGCAGTTCCTTGTGACGGGCGAAGATCTGAGAAATTCGCTGGGGCTGCTCTGGGTGTTGACTTGAATGACAAGGAGAGAGTTTGGAGTTTATAACTGACACTCCAACACCAAGCTGAGAACGCACAGGCGCGCACACACATGCTAAGGACGGACGTATGTACTCACACACCGAGGACACGCGCCGATGGTGAGGCTCGCCCACACTGACGCCTATGTTCTCACTCCAAGCAGGCGCATATGGAAGCACACACTCAAACACCAAGGACGGGCACACACAGGCACACCCCACGGGAACCCGCGTGCACACACAGCCGCACACACACACACACACACAAAGGCTAGATACATGCGCAAACACAAGCCAAGCACATGTACAGACGCTCACACACCAAACACACACACACGACAAACACGCGTTTAGAAACGCATGTAGTCACACACCAAGCACGCGCGCACACACACACCAAACACACACACACACACACACACACACGCACTCCAAGCACACATACAGATGCTCACACACACACACACACACACTCCAAGCACACGTACAGATGCTCACACACCAAACACACACATGACAAACACGCATGCAGAAACGCATGTAGTCACACACGGACGCACTCCCAGCGTACACTCCCAGGTACAGACGCACACATTCACACGCTAAGCAAACGCACAGACGCACGCACTCACGTGCCACGCGCACAGACACGTGCATTCACACGCCAAAGACCCCCCCCCCCCCCCCACCACCGCCTCGGCAGGGCAGGCGTGGCCTCTCACACACACGCGACGCACACCCACGCGGCACGCACCAGACGGACGGCCAGCAGGCGCTCCAACACCAAGCACGCGCCTCAGGCCACGAAACACTGAGGCGGGGGTGGCCCGGTTCGCAACACTCACAAGTCCCACATGTTGTAATGCTCCTTCATTCGCTCGTCGTACAGCAGCCCGGTTCGATGCGTGGCCAGAGGCCTCATCACCTCAGTCATGATGAGGTCCAGCGTCTCGTCCACGTTGCTGGGCAGCTCCACCACGTCGGCAAACGCCAGCGTATCTCGCCAGGAGGTCAGCTCTAAGGTAAGGGAGGCAAGCAGAGGAGGAAGCTTAGCGCGGGGCTCCCCGAGTCCCACCCACCCGCTCCACGTCCTGCAGCCTCGAGACCTCCTCCAGAGGCTCCTGCCACTCCCAAAGAGCCCAGGCCTGGAAACTCCAGCTGATCACAAGCCCGAGAAGGGTCAGGTACGGTAGCGGGCTTGGGGGGGGAGGGCGGGGTGTGTGCCGCTGCTGCCAAGGTTGGTCTCAACCCGCGACGCCAACCCCGGACTCGGGGTAGGAGTGGGTGGAGGAGGCCCGGCCCCCCTCTCTTGTTGGTCCCCCATGAGCGACCCCCTCCCGCCCCCCCCCACCCCCCTCACAGCCCCTCCCTCACCAGGTGGGGCCGGTGCCAAAAGCGGGAGCGGCGCCGCCCGCCAGAGTCGGATAGCCCAGCAGAAATTCGGGAGGAGGGCCGATCGCTGAGGTGGGGGTTGTGGGGGGGGTGGGGGGGGGGTCGGATGAGAGGGAAGGGGGAGCCCCAAAAAACGGTTGGTCAGACCGGAAAGACTGAGGCAAGGAGCTGGAGTCGGAGAGGAGAGGTGGGGCGGCGGAGGTGGAGGGAGTGAAGAAGCAGGATGGCGGGTGGGGGGGGGCTGGGGGTGGTTGGGGGGTGTCGGTGGGGAGTGCGGGCTCAGCCTCACACTGTTCACAGGAAAACGAGGTCAGTCAGCAGGAAAAGGGTGACACCAGGACCTCCTGAAGTCGGAACGATTCAGCTCACGCGCCTCCGCTTTGAGAACTTACCACGGTTCTGAAGGCACTTCCAAAATTTGCGTTGGACAGAGATGACGGCAGAGATCGACTCCAAGGCACTGCGGCAACAAAATGGTTCCTCGTCATTAAAGCCAACAGGATTTGCCACATTTCCACCCCCACCCCCCCACTACCGGAGGCTGGAGTGCAGAGTAAAACTCCCCATCAAACACTCCCAGGACAGGTACAGCACGGGGTTAGATACAGAGTAAAGCTCCCTCTACACTGTCCCCATCAAACACTCCCAGGACAGGTACAGCACGGGGTTAGATACAGAGTAAAGCTCCCTCTACACTGTCCCCATCAAACACTCCCAGGACAGGTACAGCACGGGGTTGGATACAGAGTAAAGCTCCCTCTACACCGTCCCCATCAAACACTCCCAGGACAGGTACAGCACGGGGTTGGATACAGAGTGAAGCTCCCCCTATATCTTCAGGTCAAACAGGGTTGAGGGGTATTGGGAGAATGTGGGTAGCTGGGGTTTGATGGTAATGGTGAGAGGTTTGGTGGGTCGTGAGGTTAAGGGATGTGGACTGAAGGTGGAGCAGTGGGTAATGGTGAGAAGGTGAATGGACACAATAACCTGGGATAAAATTAACTGGCTTTTGGAGAAATACAGGATAACCGGTGAAAGCCAGCACTGGATTTGATAAAGGCAAATCATCTTTAACTAGCTTGACTGAGTTTTATGATGAAGTAAAAGAAGAGGGTAATGTGGTCGATGCGGTGTACAAGGACTTTCAAAAGATGTTTGACGACATGCAACATAATAGGCTTGTTCGCAAAGTTTGAAGCCGGGGGATTACAGGGGCAACAGCAACATGGGTGCGGAGTTGGTGAAGGGGCAGGAGGGCTGTGGTGGGCGGCTATTTTTCAGACGGGAGGGGAGTGTACAGCGCCGCCCCACCCACCAGAGGTCAGTGTTAGGATCACTCTTCCCTCTGATACATATCGATGAACTGGACTTGGGGTACATGGGGCTTCGTTTCGAAGCTTGCGGGTGACGCGAAACTCTGGGAACGCGGCCAACAGCGAGGAGGATGGTCCCAGAGCTCAGGGGGACACGGGCAGACTGGTGAGCTGGGCAGACACACGGCAGATACAGTTTAACAGAGAGAAGTGTGAAGCGATCCATTCTGGTCGGGAGAACCTGGAGATGTGATAGAAACGAGCTGGAGCAATTCTAAAGGGGGCGCAGGAACAGTGGGAGCTGGGGGTGTCTGTACATAAATCGCTGAAGGTGGCAGGACAGATAGAGGAAGCCGTTTTGAAAGGCACACGGGATCCTGGGATTTATAAACAGAGATGTAGAGGACAAAAGCAAGGATATTAAACCTTTATAGAACACTGGTTAGGCCTCAGCTAGAGTATAGAGTCCAATTCTGGGAGCCCGCACGTTAGGAAGGATGTTGAGGGTCTCGGTGGGGGGAGGGTGCGGAGGGAATTTACCAGGAGGGTTCCCCAGGGGATGAGGGGACTTCAGTTCATGTGGAGAGACAGGGGGAGCTGGGATTGATATCCTTGGAGCGGAAAAGGTGAAGGGGGGGGGACTGAATCGAGGGGTGTTCAAAATCACGAGGGGGTCTCAATCGAGTGAATAAAGAGCAACTGTTCCCAGTGGCGGGTCGGTAACCAGAGGGGGGGGGGGACACAGATCGAAGAGAATCAGCAGAAGAACCGGGGTGGGGGGGGGAGGTGTGGGAATGAGGAGAAGTGGTATTTTTTTTGACGCATCAAGTTGTTGTGATCTGGAAGGCTCTACCTGAAAGGGCGGTGGGGGCAGATTCGCCCTCAATGGGGAATTGGATAAATACTGGAAGGGGGAAAATGTGCAGGGCTATGGGGGACTGGGGGGAAAGAGGGGAAGTGTGGGGATAATTGGTTAGCTTTTTCAAGGAGACGGCATGGACACGATGGGCTGAATGACGTCCACCTGCACCATAACATTCTGTTTCTTTTTGGGATTGAGGGATCTGGGGGAGAAGGCGGGATTGAGGGACGTGAGAGAGAAGGCGGGATTGAGAGAGAAGGTGGGATTGAGAGAGAAGGCAGGATTGAGGGAGGTGAGAGAGTAGGTGGGATTGAGGGAGGAGGCGGGATTGAGGGAGGTGAGAGAATAGGCGGGATTGAGGGAGGAGGCCGGATTGAGGGAGGTGAGAGAATAGGTGGGATTGAGGGAGGAGGCCAGATTGAGGGATACGGGGAGAAGGCAGGAGTGAGGGATACGGGGAGAAGGTGGGATTGAGGGATCCAGGGGAGAAGGCGGGATTGAGGGAGCTGAGGGAGAAGGCGGGATTGAGGGACGTGGGGGAGAAGGCGGGATTGAGGGACGTGGGGGAGAAGGCGGGATTGAGGGATCTGAGGGAGAAGGCGGGATTGAGGGGGAGAAGGCAGGATTGAGGGACGTGGGGGAGAAGGCGGGATTGAGGGATCTGAGGGAGAAGGCGGGATTGAGGGGGAGAAGGCAGGATTGAGGGATCTGAGGGAGAAGGCGGGATTGAGGGACGTGGGGGAGAAGCTGGGATTGAGGGATCTGAGGGAGAAGGCGGGATTGAGGGGGGAGAAGGCGGGATTGAGGGATCTGAGGGAGAAGGCGGGATTGAGGGACGTGGGGGAGAAGGCGGGATTGAGGGATCTGAGGGAGAAGGCGGGATTGAGGGACGTGGGGGAGAAGGCGGGATTGAGGGATCTGAGGGAGAAGGCGGGATTGAGGGACGTGGGGGAGAAGGCGGGATTGAGGGATCTGGGGGAGAAGGCAGGATTGAGGGATCTGAGGGAGAAGGCGGGATTGAGGGATCTGAGGGAGAAGACTTGGTCAGGGTTACGAGGGGGAGGGCAGAGGGGCTGATGTTGATCTGTAGAAAAGCGTCCAGGTTGTGAGATCCAAAGAGTTCCGGAAATTCTTCCCAATGAAGGGAATCCGGCCACAGACGCTCAAGTCGGGGGCTCAGACGCCAACTCGGAGCGCCACGTTTCCCATTGACAAATCCGTCGGACCCTCGGTCTCTGGGACAGGCGACAGCCTCGGCGGCCATCTTGCCGCCCTCTGACCTCTTACCTCTGGCAGGGGGAAGCCGTGGAGATCAGCTGCGGGCACGGGTCTCCGAGCAGCACCTTCAGGCAGGCAGCGGCGGCGTCCGCCGTAGCTCGCAGGTTGAAACCGCCCTGGCGAACAGCAAGGGGGGGAAAAGGGTCGGTTAAGCAGGCGCCATCGGGATTCGAGCACACTCTCTCGGTTGGCCTTGCTGCCCTCTCAGCGCAGGGGGGGGACAGGTGCCCAAAGGCCAGCTGGTGGAAGCACATTCCCACCTTCTGCAGTGGGGGCTCCAAGGCCGATCAGTGCCTCGCGGCAATGAGGGCAATCTCAGGCCAGCCCCATCCTGAGCCATCTCTCTCTCTGTCCCCCTCTCTCTCCCTCCCTCCCTGCTCCTGACCCAGGGGTGGTGGGAATTTAAAAACACTTGTAAACACCAGTGTGGTTGCAGAACTAATAGGAAGCATGGGGTCGGAATACCTCAGTCCCCACCTTCTCCCTGTATCCCTCAATCTCACCTTCTCCCCGTATCCCCCAATCCCACCTTCTCCCCGTATCCCTCAATCCCACCTTCTCCCCGTATCCCTCAATCCCACCTTCTCCCCGTATCCCTCAATCCCCACCTTCTCCCCGTATCCCTCAATCCCACCTTCTCCCCGTATCCCTCAATCCCCACCTTCTCCCCGTATCCCTCAATCCCCACCTTCTCCCTGCATCCCTCAATCCCACCTTCTCCCTGCATCCCTCAATCCCACCTTCTCCCCGTATCCCTCAATCCCACCTTCTCCCCGTATCCCTCAATCCCACCTTCTCCCCGTATCCCTCAATCCCCACATTCTCCCTGTATCCCTCAATCCCCACCTCCTCCCCATATCCCTTAATCCCACCTTCTCCCTGTATCCCTCAATCCCCAACTTCGCCACGTATCACTCAATCCCACCATCTTCCTGTATCCCTCAATCCCCGCCCGCTCCCCCTATCCCACAATCCCCACCTTCTCCCTGTATCCCACAATCCCCACCCTCTCCCCATATCCCTCAATCCCACCTTCTCCCCATATCTCTCAATCCCACCTTCTCCCCGTATCCCTCAATCCCACCTTCTCCCCGTATCCCTCAATCCCACCTTCTCCCCGTATCCCTCAATCCCACCTTCTCCCCGTATTCCTCAATCCCACCTTCTCCCCGTATCCCTCAATCCCACCTTCTCCCCGTATCCCTCAATCCCACCTTCTCCCCGTATCCCTCAATCCCCACCTTCTCCCCGTATCCCTCAATCCCACCTTCTCCCCGTATCCCTCAATCCCCACCTTCTCCCCGTATCCCTCAATCCCACCTTCTCCCCGTATCCCTCAATCCCACCTTCTCCCCGTATCCCTCAATCCCACCTTCTCCCTGTATCCCTCAATCCCACCTTCTCCCCGTATCCCTCAATCCCACCTTCTCCCCGTATCCCTCATTCCCCACCTTCTCCCCGTATCCCTCAATCCCACCTTCTCCCCGTATCCCTCAATCCCCACCTTCTCCCCGTATCCCTCAATCCCACCTTCTCCCTGTATCCCTCAATCCCACCTTCTCCCCGTATCCCTCAATCCCCACCTTCTCCCCGTATCCCTCAATCCCACCTTCTCCCTGTATCCCTCAATCCCACCTTCTCCCCGTATCCCTCAATCCCACCTTCTCCCCGTATCCCTCAATCCCACCTTCTCCCCGTATCCCTCATTCCCCACCTTCTCCCCGTATCCCTCAATCCCACCTTCTCCCCGTATCCCTCAATCCCCACCTTCTCCCCGTATCCCTCAATCCCACGTTCTCCCCATATCCCTCAATCCCACCTTCTCCCCGTATCCCTCAATCCCCGCCTGCTCCCCCTATCCCACAATCCCCACCTTCTCCCCGTATCCCTCAATCCCACCTTCTCCCCATATCCCTCAATCCCCACCTTTTCCCCGTATCCCTCAATCCCCACCTTCTCCCCGTATCCCTCAATCCCACCTTCTCCCCATATCCCTCAATCCCCACCTTTTCCCCGTATCCCTCAATCCCCACCTTTTCCCCGTATCCCTCAATCCCCACCTTTTCCCCGTATCCCTCAATCCCCACCACTGAAAGTTAAACTTTGTGACGTTTAGGGTGCGATATAACAAATTAATGCTTCTCTCTCTTCCCTCCACCACCCCCCCTCATTGGGAGCTGTCCAACTGAGCAGCTGGTCTTTGGTGTTGACTAGTGGGCAGGTGGGCTGGTTGACTATGGCAGGCACCGCAGGCCCACGCCTGCTTGAGCGGATGAAGACCAGGAGTGGTTGCGGCACACGAACCTCCACAACCCGCCTCTGAACCACCGTCCCTCCCTCCCTCCCTCTTACCCATCCCCACTCCCTCCCTCAGGCTGCACGATGCTGGGTACCGACGGCAGTGGGGCAGGAACGGGCTGGCACGGGCTCGGTTCACCCTTACCTCCAGAGAAAGTAGCACCCTGCCCTCGGCCAGTGGCATCAGCATGTGGGTCAGGTGGGCAAAGCAGGCTGGCGTGGCCATCATCTTCCCCTGGAGAGAAAGAAGTGGGGGGGAGGGGCAAGTGTAGCACATCAGTGAGCAGAGTCTGTCCTGCCCCCCATCACCCCCACCCACCACACCCCCCCAGCCTCCCCGCCCCACCCCCCCTCCACCGCCTTGGCGTCGCTCATTGTGGAGCAAAGGCTCGGCTGTTTTACAATTGAAGGGTTGTTCCGGAATCTGGCTGAGCTCCACTGGCATTGGCTCACGATCAGAGCCGGGCCCTCCCGTGGCATCGCTCGCAGTCACTTAGCGTGAGAGCCGCTTTACTGCAACCGGGGTGTCTCCCGTGGCATTGCTCGCAGTCACTCAGCGCGAGAGCCGCTTTACTGCAACCGGGGCATCTCCCGTGGCATTGCTCGCAGTCACTCAGCGCCAGAGCCGCTTTACTGCAACCGGGGCATCTCCCGTGGCATTGCTCGCAGTCACTCAGCGCCAGAGCCGCTTTACTGCAACCGGGGCATCTCCCGTGGCATTGCTCGCAGTCACTCAGTGCGAGAGCTGCTTTACTGCAATCGGGGCATCTCCCGTGGCATTGCTCGCAGTCACTCAGTGCGAGAGCTGCTTTACTGAAACCGGGGCATCTCCCGTGGCATTGCTCATTTGCCTGCCGGTACAAGAGCCGTTTTATTACAACCAGGGATCTCCTGTGGCATTGCTCGTACCCTGCCAGTGCGAGAGCCATTTTATTACAACCAGGGATCTCCCGTGGCATTGCTCGTACCCTGCCAGTGCGAGAGCCATTTTATTACAACCAGGGATCTCCCGTGGCATTGCTCGTACCCAGCCAGTGCGAGAGCCGTTTTAATGAAACCAGGGATCTCCTGTGGCATTGCTCGTACCCTACCAGTGCGAGAGCCGTTTTAATGAAACCAGGGATCTCCTGTGGCATTGCTCGTACCCTGCTAGTGCGAGAGCCGTTTTATTAAAACCAGGGATCTCCCGTGGCATTGCTCATACCCTGCCAGTGCGAGAGCCGTTTTATTGAGACCGGGGCATCTCCAGTGGCATTGCTTGTGCCCTGCCAGTGCGGAGCGATTTTATTGAGACCGGGGCATCTCCTGTGGCATTGCTCATACCCTGCCAGTGCGGAGTGATTTTATTGAAACTAGGACATCTCCTGTGGCATTGCTCATGGCTCATCAGAACGGGAGCCATTTTATTGGAACCGGGGCATCTCCTGTGGCATTGCTCATTTGCCTGCCCGTGCAAGAGCCGTTTTATTGAAACCAGGGATCTCACGTGGCATTGCTCATACCCTGCCAGTGCGAGAGACGTTTTATTGAGACCGGGGCATCTCCCGTGGCATTGCTTGTGCCCTGCCTGTACAAGAGCGATTTTATTGAAACCGGGGCACCTCCCATGGCATTGCTCATTTGCCTGCCAGTACGGGAGCTGTTTTATTGGAACCCGGGCATCTCCTGCGGCATTGCTCGTTTGCCGGTCAGAGTGAGAGATGTTTTATTGGATCTGGGGATCTCACGTGGCATTGTTTGAGGTCCGACAGTGCGGGGAAGGCAATTTTTTTGGAACTGGGGCATCTCCCGTGGCATTGCTCACGGTTAGACAATGAGGGTGTTGTATTATCCAAACACTGTGTCACAGGGAGAGTCCGTCAATCAGAAGGAGAGAATGCACTCTGGCCATGGCACTGAGGCAGCACCTTTACAGAGTCAGAGAAAATATTTCTCTGCACTGCATCTGTACCCCAGGTCCTCCTAACACTGTGCGCTGGTCTTACTTGCCTGAGCTGCAGCCTCTCCCACAGTACATTTCCAATGATAGGGCCAGGGGGTGCTGAATGCAGGGCTCCAAAATGTCAGCTCTTACCTGTGGGTCTCCGAGTACAGAGTTGAATCCAGCAGCCACCAGGATGAGGTGGGGACGATACTGGAAGGGGGAACAGATTAGAACAGAGGTCAGACACAGGGCAAGAGAGAAAGGAGGACAGAGGGAGAAAAACAGGGAGACAGTGGGTGGGAAAAGGGAAATAGAGGGTGAGAGCGGAAGGAGAAAGAGGGGGGTGGGGGGGGCATGCGCGCGAGGGGTGGGGGCACACGCAAGAAAGAGAGAGAGAGGTGGAAAGAGAGGGTGCGCACACGAGAGAATGACAGAGAGCGAGAGAGAATGAGTGAAGGACAGACACACATTTGTGGTTCTGGTTCAGATATATTCACTCCTTCCTTTCCCACTGATTAAATCTGAGGCAATATTTTGGATCTGCTTTGTAGGCCGGTAAAAAATTGACAGTGGCCTCGTGATAATGTCACTGGACTAATCATGCAGAGGCTCCAGGCTGATGCTCAGGGAACACGGGTTCAAATCCCACCACAGCAGCTGGTGGAATTTAAATTCAATTATTAAACCTGGAATATAAAGCTGGTCTCAATAACAGTGACTGTCATGAAGAGATATTGATGTGGTATAATGTTATTGGAAATTATTTTTAAGTTAGAATTTCAGTGGGGCCTGTGTCTTAATTGGATTAACACCAGCTAGTCTGGGTGCTTTGATGTATGGTGGTTTGAGATGTTAATTGGGTTAACAGTAAGGAGGATAGAAGATAAGGTGTAAATTTGCACTCACTGTTAATCCATTCAGGAGTGGGAGTAACATCTTGCACCTGTCTGGGAGACGCCAAGCAATGTCTTTATGTTACTAATAAAATTAGTAGGATGAAAATGTTGTTAGAAGATTGCTATTGTTAAAAGCCTAGGGTACCCTGGAAAATTTACACTCAAAGGAGAAGCTAGGTATAAACAGAAAGGAGTTTGTGTATGTAAGTCAGAGGCATTCAAGATCTAACCAGCCTGTAAGCCTCCAACTGTGGCTGCAAGGAACCTCGTTTTGAATTTGTAAGATCAAGTGTGCTTGGCCTGGTGTCTGTTTCAAGTCCATGGGTTACTGTTGCCTGGGTGGAAATTTACCTGGGAGTGATTCATTTGGGGATTTGGTTAGAAATTATTATGGTCGTAATTTGTAGACGTGTGTATGTGTTTCATTTGTTAAGTTAATAAATGTTGAATTTAGCTTTATATAAAAGACCTCGAGGCTCGGTGGTCTTATTCCTGAATTCAGAGCTGCATCTCGATATGGGTTATGACAGTTGTTCAAGTTTCCCTCTGGGGTTGAAACAACTCAGCCTTTACTGCCCCCCAACACCCCGCACCCCCCCCCCCCCCCCCCCCGCCCCCCCCCCCGCCCCCCGGCAAACTGCTGTGCCATAACAGTGACCATGATTGTTGTAAAAACCCATCTGGTTCACCGACGTTCTTTAGGGAAGGAAATCTGCAGTCCTTACCCGGTCCGGCCTACGTGTGGTTGACCCTTAACTGCCCTCTGAAATGGGCCGAGCGAGCGACGGTGCTGAAGGGCATTTAGGGATGGGCAACAAACACTGGCCTTACCAGCGACACCCACATCCCATGAAAGAGGGAAGAATAAAAATCTCCCCTTCCTCACTTGCCTCCCGACCCTTCCCCCCTAGAGGCACCACCCGTCCCTTGTTCTCACTCACCTCATGGGCGATGGGAAGCACGAGTTTGTGGAATGCAATGAAGTAATCAGCGTCTGACATCCTTGTCTGGAAAGGAGTAAAGAGACAGGAGGGTGAGTCACAGAGGAGAAGCTGCTAAAGACCCAGTCAACCATAGCTACCCCCCACACAGCGAGTTCCCTATCTCGGCTGAACTGCCATGTCCTTGGGAGGGAAACTACCTGACTCTCGGATGTAAAATGGTATCATTCTCAGATTTCTCTGGGTTTCATAGAATCTTCCAACAGTGCGGCGCTCCCTCAGCACTGACCCTCCGACAGTGCGGCGCTCCCTCAGCACTGACCCTCCAACAGTGCAGCGCTCCCTCAGCACTGACCCTCCGACAGTGCGGCGCTCCCCTCAGCACTGACCCCTCCGACAGTGCGGCGCTCCCTCAGCACTGACCCTCCGACAGTGCGGCGCTCCCTCAGCACTGACCCTCCGACAGTGCGGCGCTCCCTCAGCACTGACCCTCCGACAGTGCGGCGCTCCCTCAGCACTGACCCTCCGACAGTGCGGCGCTCCCTCAGCACTGACCCTCCGACAGTGCGGCGCTCCCTCAGCACTGACCCTCCCACAGTGCAGCGCACCCCTCAGCACCGACCCTCCGACAGTGCGGCACTCCCTCAGCACTGACCCTCCGACAGTGCGGGCGCTCCCTCAGCGCTGACCCTCCGACAGTGCGGCGCTCCCTCAGCACTGACCCTCCGACAGTGCGGCGCTCCCTCAGCGCTGACCCTCCGACAGTGCGGCACTCCCTCAGCACTGACCCTCCGACAGTGCGGCACTCCCTCAGCACTGACCCTCCGACAGTGCGGCGCTCCCTCAGCGCTGACTCTCCGACAGTGCGGCGCTCCCTCAGCACTGACCCTCCGACAGTGCGGCGCTCCCTCAGTACTGACCCTCCGACAGTGTGGTGCTCCCTCAATATTGACCCTACGACAGTGTGGCGCTCCCTCAGTACTGATCCTCCGACAGTGCGGTGCTCCCTCAGCACTGACCCTCCGACAGTGTGGCGCTCCCTCAATATTGACCCTACGACAGTGTGGCGCTCCCTCAGTACTGATCCTCCGACGGTGCGGTGCTCCCTCAGCACTGACCCTCCGACAGTGCGGCACTCCCTCAGTACTTACTCTCCGACAGTGTGGCGGTCCCTCAGCACTGACCCTCCGACAGTGTGGTGCTCCCTCAATATTGACCCCTACGACAGTGTGGCGCTCCCTCAGTAATGACCCTATGACAGTGCGTTGCTCCCCTCAGCACTGACCCTCCGACAGTACAGTGCTCCCTCAGCACTGACCCTCTGACAGTACAGTGCTCCCTCAGCACTGACCCTCCGACAGTGCGGCGCTCCCCTCAGCACTGTCCCTCCAACAGTGCGGCTCTCCCTCAGCACTGACCCTCCGACAGTGCGGTTCTCCCTCAGCACTGACCCTCCGACAGTGCGGCGCTCCCTCAGTACTGACCCTCCGACAGTGCGACGCCTCCTCAGTACTGACCCTCCGACAGTGTGGTGCTCCCTCAATGTTGACCCTACGACAGTGTGGCGCTCCCTCAGTACTGATTCTCCGACAGTGCGGTGCTCCCTCAGCACTGACGCTCTGACAGTGCGGCACTCCCCTCAGTACTTACTCTCCGACAGTGCGGCAGTCCCTCAGTACTGACCCTCCGACAGTGTGGTGCTCCCTCAGTATTGACCCTACGACAGTGTGGCGCTCCCTCAGTACTGACCCTCCGACAATGCGGTGCTCCCTCAGTACTGACCCTCCGACAGTGGCGACGCTCCCTGAGTACTGACCCTCCGACAGTGTGGTGCTCCCTCAATATTGACCCTTCGACAGCGTGGCGCTCCTCAGTACTGACCCTCCGACAGTGCGGCGCTCCCTCAGCACTGACCCTCTGACAGTGCGGTGCTCCCTCAGTACTGACCCTCCCGACAGTGCGGCGCTCCCTCGGTACTGACCCCTCCGACAATCTTTCAATCCTCACACTGGCGGGGATAGAGTCGGACCTGAATTATGGGGCACCAGAGCGAGGGCTTGAACCCATGACCATCTGACTCAGAAGAGGAGAGAGAGAGGGAAGCCAAACGGAGTTGAAGTGCCATTCCCAGCCACTTTTAGGGCACTTGTTAGAGAGAGATACCTGCTCTTCTCCTCGTGTAACTGGCTTGAAAGCAACACAATGACGATGGGACACCTCGGAGCTTGTCAGAGTTTCTCAAAGTTCTTGACTTCAATAAGTGATAATCCGCTGATCTGGAGCAGGAACATGGGCTGATTTCACTCTCCGTACTGTGTTCCCTAAATCCCGACTGAGACTGGCAAAGTAGATCAGACCAGGAATGCATCCACAAACATTCACTCCCTCCACCACCGACACACAGGGGCAGCAGTGTGTGTACCATCTACAAGATGCACTGCAGCAACTCGCCAAGGCTCCTTCGACAGCGCCGCCCAAGCCCACCACCTCTACCACCTAGAAGGACAAGGGCAGCAGACACATGGGGAACACCACCACCTGCAAGTTCCCCTCCGAGCCCCTCACCATCCCGACTTGGAAATATATCGGCCGTTCCTTCACTGTCGCTGGGCCAAAATCCTGGAACTTCCCTCGCTAACAGCACAGTGGGTGTACCTACATCACTCGGGGACTGCAGCGGCTCAAGAAGGCGGCTCACCCCCACCTTCTCAAGGGGACAGTTAGGGATGGGCAATAAACGCTGGGTCCGGCCAGCGACGCCCACATTCCAAGAACGAAAGACATGAAACAGTGACTCAATGCAGCTGCGGCCAGTTGATCCACCACACGTGACATGGGGAATGAAACAGGGGGGGTGGGCATCCCATTCAGCCAATAAGTCTTTGGATTAATACGGGTATCATCATCCCGAGGGATCTAAACCACAGCTGGCTGGTGTGGTGGGGGGGGGGGGGGGGTGGATATGGGGCAGGGGTCATTTCAGACTGAGATGAGGAGAAATTCCTTCACTGGAAGGGTTGCGAATCTTTGGAATTCTCGACCCCAGAGGGTTGTGGATTCTCCATCGTCCCGGAACAGGCAGATTTTTGGCCCCCTCGGGAAATCGAGGGGGGTCATGGGGAGCGGGGCGGGAAAGTGGAGTTCAAGCCCAGGATCAGCCACAATTGTACTGAATGGGGGAGTAGCTCGATGGGCCGAATGGTCTGGTCCTCCTCCTCCTCCTCGTCTTATGCTCTCATCCCAATAAATAGTTTCTCCATTTCTGTAGCTATTCCCCCAGTGACATATTCAGTGTCTGTGGGACCAGGGCAATGGGTCACTAGCCTCATGCACCAGGGGAGAAACTGAGGTCAAGGCTCCCCCCACCCACACCTGTCACCCCCCCCTCCCCGACACCCTCCAGTGCCAGTTTCCACTATGGGGTCAACTCAACACAGAGAGGTTTGTACACCGTACCCGCAATCCACCCACCTTCAGCCTGTTTGTGTACCCCTCACCCCCAGCCCCACCCCAATTCCACCCCCCCCACACCCGCGCTATCCCGGCACGCACACCCTTATTCCAGGGAAGATTGATGTTGAAGCCCCTCCCGCGTCCCGATCCGGTGGCGGTGCAGTCTGACTCGGCGAGGTGGGGCCAGAAGTCACCGTGCTCGTAGCGATGGATGGAGACCAAGAGCACTCTGGTGGCCCGGAGG
>JANJGN010004038.1:0-10000 GCA_026770705.1 Isurus oxyrinchus
TTTCCTCTGTTTAACTCTGTTTCCCTCTTTTTAACACTGTTTAACTCTTTGGTGCCTCTGTTTAACTCTGTTTGCCTCTGTTTGCCTCTGTTTAACTCTGTGTAACTCTGTGTAACTCTCTTCTCCTCTGTTTAACTCTGTTTGCCTCTGTTTAACTCCGTTTGCCTCTATTTAACTCTGTTTAACACTGTTTGCCTCTTTTTGCCTCTGTTTTAATCTGTCTGCTTCTGTTTGCCTCTGTTTAAATCTATTTAACCTTGTTTGCCTCTGTTTCCTTCTCTTTAAGTCTGTTTAACTCTGTTTGTCTCTGTTTGCCTGTGTTTAACTCTGTGTAACTCTGTTTCAATCTGTTTAACTCTGTTTAACTCTTTTTGCCTCTGTTTAACTCTGCATAACTCTTCTTGCCTCTGTTTAAATCTGTTTAACTCTTTGTAACTCTGTTTGCCGCTGTTTAACTCTGTTTGCCTCTGTTTAACTCTGATAAACTCTGCTGAATCTGTTTGCCTCTCTTTGCCTCTGTTTAACTCCTGTTTAACCCTGTTTGCCTCGGTTTGCCTCTGTTTAAGTCTGTTTAACTCTGTTTGCCTGTGTTTAAATCTGTTTCAATCTGTTTCCCTCTGTTTAACTCTGTTTAACTCTGTTTGCCTGTGTTTAACTCTGTTTAACTCTGTTTGCCTCTGTTTGCCTCTGTTTAACTCTGTTTGCATCTGTTTCACTCTGATTAAACTTGTTTGCCTCTGTTTGCCTCTGCTTAACCCTGTTTGCCTCTGTTTGCCTCTTTTTAAGTCTGTTTAACTCTGTTTGCCTCTGTTTACCTCTGTTTAACACTGTGTAACTCTGTTTTCCTCCGTTTAACACTGTTTAACTCTGTTTATCTCTGTCTGCCTCTGTTTAACTCTGCTTCCCTCTGTTTGCCTCTGTTTCACTCTGTTTAACTCTGTTTGCCTATGCCTAACTCAATTTGCCTCTGTTTGCCTCTATTTAACTCTGTTTAACTCTGTTTGCCTCTGTTTACATCTGTTTTACTCTGATCAACTCTGTTTGCGTCTGTTTGCCTCTGTTTAACTCTGTTTGCATCTGTTTCACTCTGATTAAACTTGTTTGCCTCTGTTTGCCTCTGCTTAACCCTGTTTGCCTCTGTTTGCCTCTTTTTAAGTCTGTTTAACTCTGTTTGCCTCTGTTTACCTCTGTTTAACACTGTGTAACTCTGTTTTCCTCCGTTTAACACTGTTTAACTCTGTTTAACTCTGTCTGCCTCTGTTTAACTCTGCTTCCCTCTGTTTGCCTCTGTTTCACTCTGTTTAACTCTGTTTGCCTATGCCTAACTCAATTTGCCTCTGTTTGCCTCTATTTAACCCTGTTTAACTCTGTTTGCCTCTGTTTACATCTGTTTTACTCTGATCAACTCTGCTTGCGTCTGTTTAACTCTGTTTACCTGTGATTGCCTCTTTTTAAATCTGTTTGCATCTGTTTAGGTTTGTTTAACTCTGTTTGCCTCTGTTCAACTCTGCTTGCCTCTCTTTGCCTCTGTTTCACTCTGATTAAATCTGTTTGCCTCTGCCTATCTCTATTTGCATCTGTTTGCCTCTGTTTAACTCTGTTTGCCTCTGTTTAACTCTGTTTAACTCTGTTTGCCTCTTTTTGCCTCTGTTTTACTCTGTTTGCCTCTGTTTAACTCTGTGTAACGCTTTTTGCCTCTGTTTAACTCTGTTTAACTCTGTGTAAATCTGTTTGCCTCTGTTTAACTCTGTTTAACTCTGTTTGCCTCTTTTTAACTCTGATTAACTCAGTTGAAGCTGTTTGCCTCTCTTTGCCTCTGTTTAACTCCTGTTTAACCCTGTTTGCCTCTGTTTGACTCTGTTTAAGTCTGTTTAACTCTGTTTGCCTCTGTTTGAATCTGTTTAACTCTGTTTCCCTCTGTTTAACTCTGTTTAACTCTTTTTGCCTGTGTTAACTCTGTTTAACTCTGTTTGCCTCTGTTTAACTCTGTTTGCCTCTGTTTAACTCTGTTTAACTCTGTTTGCCTCTGTTTAACTGTTTAACTCTGTTTGCCTCTGTTTAACTCTGATTAAACTTGTTTGCCTCTGTTTGCCTCTGTTTAACCCTGTGTGCCTTTGTTTGCCTCTTTTTAAGTCTGTTTAACTCTGTTTGCCTCTGTTTACCTCTGTTTAACTCTGTGTAACTCTGATTTCCTCTGTTTAACTCTGTTTCCCTCTGTTTAAATCTGTTTAACTCTGTTTGAAGCTGTTTGCCTCTGTTTCAGTCTGTTTAACTCTGTTTGCCTCTGCTTAACTTTGTTTCAATCTGGTTCCATCTGTTTAACTCTCTTTGACTCTTTTTGCCTCTGTTTAAATCTGTTTAACTCTGTTTGCCTCTGTTTGCCTGTGTTTAACTCTGTGTAACTCTGTTTCAATCTGTTTAACTCTGTTTAACTCTGTTTAACTCTGTTTGCCTCTGTTTAACTCTGTGTAACGCTTTTTGCCTCTGTTTAACTCTGTTTAACTCTGTGTAACACTGTTTGCCTCTGTTTAACTCTGTTTGCCTCTGTTTAACTCTGTTTAACTCAGTTGAAGCTGTTTGCCTTTCTTTGCCTCTGTTTAACTCCTGTTTAACACTGTTTGCCTCTGTTTAAGTCTGTTTGCCTCTGTTTAACTCTGTTTTACTCTTTTTGCCTCTGTTTAAATCTGCTTAAACTTGTTTGCCTCTCTTTGCCTCTGTTTAACCCTGTGTGCCTCTGTTTGCCTCTTTTTAGGTCTGTTTAACTCTGTTTGCCTCTGTTTACCTCTGTTTAACTCTGTGTAACTCTGATTTCCTCTGTTTAACTCTGTTTCCCTCTGTTTAAATCTGTTTAACTCTGTTTGAAGCTGTTTGCCTCTGTTTCAGTCTGTTTAACTCTGTTTGCCTCTGCTTAACTTTGTTTCAATCTGGTTCCATCTGTTTAACTCTCTTTGACTCTTTTTGCCTCTGTTTAAATCTGTTTAACTCTGTTTGCCTCTGTTTGCCTGTGTTTAACTCTGTGTAACTCTGTTTCAATCTGTTTAACTCTGTTTAACTCTGTTTGCCTCTGTTTAACTCTGTGTAACGCTTTTTGCCTCTGTTTAACTCTGTTTAACTCTGTGTAACACTGTTTGCCTCTGTTTAACTCTGTTTGCCTCTGTTTAACTCTGTTTAACTCAGTTGAAGCTGTTTGCCTTTCTTTGCCTCTGTTTAACTCCTGTTTAACACTGTTTGCCTCTGTTTAAGTCTGTTTGCCTCTGTTTAACTCTGTTTTACTCTTTTTGCCTCTGTTTAACTCTGATTAAACTTGTTTGCCTCTCTTTGCCTCTGTTTAACCCTGTGTGCCTCTGTTTGCCTCTTTTTAGGTCTGTTTAACTCTGTTTGCCTCTGTTTACCCCTGTTTAATCCTGTGTAACTCTGATTTCCTCTGTTTAACTCTGTTTCCCTCTGTTTAAATCTGTTTAACTCTGTTTTCCTCTGTTTAATTCTGATTAACTCTGTTTGAAGCTGTTTGCCTCTGTTTCAGTCTGTTTAACTCTGTTTTCCTCTGCTAAACTCTGTTTCAATCTGGTTCCATCTGTTTATCTCTGTTTAACTCTGTTTGCCTCTGTTTAACTCTGTTTCAATCTGTTTGCTTCTGTTTAGCTCTGTTCAACTCTGCTTGCCTGTTGGCCTCTGTTTGCCTCTGTTTCACTCTGATTAACTCTGTTTGCCTCTGTTTGCCTCTGTTTGACTCTGTTTACCTCTGTTTAACTCTGTTTAACTCTGTTTGCCTCCCTTTAACTCTGTTTAACTCTGTTTGCCTCTGTTTTACCCTGTTTGCCTCTTTATGCCTCTGTTTAAGTCTGTTTAACTCTGTTTGCCTCTCTTTGCCTCTGTTTAACTCTTCGTAATTCTGTTTTCCTCTGTTTAACTCTGTTTCCCTCTGTTTAACTCTTTTTGCCACTGTTTAACTCTGTGTAACTATGTTTTCCTCTGTTTAACTCTGCGTAAACCTCTTTCCCTCTGTTTTACACTGTTTAACTCTTTTTACCTCTGTTTAACTCTGTTTGCCTCTGTTTGCCTCTGTTTAACTCTGTGTAACTCTGTTTTCCTCTGTTTAACTCTGTTTCCCTCTGTTTAACTCTGTTTAACTCTGTTTGCCTCTTTTCAACTCTGATTAACCCTTTTTCCCTCTGTTTGCCTCTGTTTATCTCTGTTTAACCCTGTTTGCCTCTTTTTGCCTCTGTTTAAATCTGTCTGCTTCTGTTTGCCTCTGTTTAACTCTGTTTCAATCTGTTTGCTTCTGTTCAGCACTGTTTAACACTATTTACCTGTGTTTGACTCTGTTTAATTCTGATTAACTCTGTTTACCTCTGTTTGCCTCTGTTTGACTCCGTTTACCTCTTTTTAACTCTGTTTAACTCTGTTTGCCTCTCTTTTACTCTGTTTAAATCTGTTTGCCTCTGTTTAACCCTGTTTGCCTCCTTATGCCTCTGTTTAACTCTGTTTAACTCTGCTTGCCTCTCTTTGCCTCTGTTTAACTCTGTGTAACTCTGTTTTCCTCTGTTTAACTCTGTTTCCCTCTTTCTAACACTGTTTAACTCTTTGGTGCCTCTGTTTAACTCTGTTTGCCTCTGTTTGCCTCTGTTTAACTCTGTGTAACTCTGTGTAACTCTCTTCTCCTCTGTTTAACTCTGTTTGCCTCTGTTTAACTCCGTTTGCCTCTGTTTAACTCTGTTTAACACTGTTTGCCTCTTTTTGCCTCTGTTTAAATCTGTCTGCTTCTGTTTGCCTCTGTTTAAATCTATTTAACCTTGTTTGCCTCTGTTTCCTTCTCTTTAAGTCTGTTTAACTCTGTTTGCCTGTGTTTAACTCTGTGTAACTCTGTTTCAATCTGTTTAACTCTGTTTAACTCTTTTTGCCTCTGTTTAACTCTGCATAACTCTTCTTGCCTCTGTTTAAATCTGTTTAACTCTTTGTAACTCTGTTTGCCGCTGTTTAACTCTGTTTAACTCTGTTTGCCTCTGTTTAACTCTCATAAACTCTGTTGAATCTGTTTGCCTCTCTTTGCCTCTGTTTAACTCCTGTTTAACCCTGTTTGCCTCGGTTTGCCTCTGTTTAAGTCTGTTTAACTCTGTTTGCCTGTGTTTAAATCTGTTTCAATCTGTTTCCCTCTGTTTAACTCTGTTTAACTCATTTTGCCTGTGTTTAACTCTGTTTAACTCTGTTTGCCTCTGTTTGCCTCTGTTTAACTCTGTTTGCATCTGTTTCACTCTGATTAAACTTGTTTGCCTCTGTTTGCCTCTGCTTAACCCTGTTTGCCTCTGTTTGCCTCTTTTTAAGTCTGTTTAACTCTGTTTGCCTCTGTTTACCTCTGTTTAACACTGTGTAACTCTGTTTTCCTCTGTTTAACACTGTTTAACTCTGTTTAACTCTGCTTCCCTCTGTTTGCCTCTGTTTCACTCTGTTTAACTCTGTTTGCCTATGCCTAACTCAATTTGCCTCTGTTTGCCTCCATTTAACTCTGTTTAACTCTGTTTGCCTCTGTTTACCTCTGTTTTACTCTGATCAACTCTGTTTGCGTCTGTTTAACTCTGTTTACCTGTGATTGCCTCTTTTT
Source organism: Isurus oxyrinchus (assembly GCA_026770705.1). NCBI lineage: Eukaryota > Metazoa > Chordata > Chondrichthyes > Lamniformes > Lamnidae > Isurus > Isurus oxyrinchus. The sequence goes on from JANJGN010004038.1 coordinate 5,600, forward strand.
AAATCTGTTTGCATCTGTTTAGGTTTGTTTAACTCTGTCTGCCTCTGTTCAACTCTGCTTGCCTCTCTTTGCCTCTGTTTCACTCTGATTAAATCTGTTTGCCTCTGCCTATCTCTATTTGCATCTGTTTGCCTCTGTTTAACTCTGTTTGCCTCTGTTTAACTCTGTTTAACTCTGTTTGCCTCTGTTTAACTCTGTTTAACTCTGTTTGCCTCTTTTTGCCTCTGTTTTACTCTGTTTGCCTCTGTTTAACTCTGTTTAACTCTGTTGGCCTCTTTTTAACTCTGTTTGCCTCTGTTTTACTCTATTCTACTCTGTTTGCCTATAACTAGCTCTGTTTAACTCTGTTTAACTCTGATTGCCTGTGTTTAACTCTTTTTGCCTCTGTTTAACTCTGTTCAACTCTGTTTGCCTCTTTTTAACTCTGTTTGCCTCTGTTTGACTCTCTTTGCCTCTGTTTGCCATAGTTTTACTCTGTTTGCCTCTGTTTAACTCTGTTTGCCTCTTTTTAAATGTGTTTGCCTCTGTTTTACTCTGTTTGCTTTCTGTTTAACTCTGTTTGCCTCTGTTGAAATCTGTTCAGCTCTGTTTACCTCTGTTTGCCTCTGTTTACCTCTGTTTGCCTCTGTTTCCCACTGTGTTACTCTGTTCAACTCTGTTTGCCTCTGTTTAACTCTGCTTGCCTCTGTTAGATTCTGTTTAAATCTGTTTGCCTCTGTTTGAGTCCGTTGAACTCTGTTTAACTTTGTTAGCCTCTGTTTAACTCTGTTTAACTCTGTGTAACCCTGTTTGCCTCCGTTTAACACTGTTTAACTCTGTTTGCCTCTGTTTAACTATGTTTGCCTCTGTTTAGCTCTGTTTCACTCTGTTTGACGCTGTTTAATTCTGTTTGCCGCGGCTTGCCTCTGTTTAACTCTGTGTGACTCCGTTTGTCTGTTTGTCTGAGTAAGGTTAGGGTTGGGTTACGGTTGGCGTTAGGGTTAGGGTTACGGTTAGTTTTAGTTTTAGGGTTAGAGTTAGAGCTATGGTGCAGGTTAGGGTTAGAGTTACGGTTAGGGTTAGGGTTAGGGGTTAGGTTTAGGGTTAGTGTTATGGGCTAGGGGTTAGGGTTAGGGTTAGTGTTAGGGTTAGGGATAGGGTTAGGTTTAGGAGTTAGGGGTTTGGGTTAGGGTTAGGGTTAGGCTTAGGAGTAAGGGGTTAGTGTTAGGCTTTGGGTTAGGTTTAGGGTTAGGGTTAGGGATACGGTTAGGGCTTAGGGTTAGGGTTAGGGGTTGGGGTTACGCGTTATGTCAAGGGTTAGTGTTACGGTTTATGTGATAGGGTTAGGGTTAGGGTAAGGGTTAGCGTTAGGGTTAGGGTTAGGGGTTAGAGTTAGGGCTAGTGTTAAGTTTAGAGTTAGGGGTTAGGGTTAGGATTAGGGTTAGGGTTAGTGTTAGTGTTAGGGTTAGTGGTTAGGGTTAGGGTTAGGGGTTAGGATTAGAGTTAGGGTTAGGTTTAGGGTTAGGGTTACGGTTGGGGTTAGGGTTAGGGGTTAGGGTTAGGGTTAGGGTTAGGTTTAGGGTTAGAGTTAGGGTTAGGTTTAGGGTTATTGTTAGTGTTAGGGTTAGGGGTTAGGGATTAGGGATAAGGTTAGGGTTAGATTTAGGGTTAGGGTTAGGGTTAGGGTTAGGGTTAGAGGTTAGGGTTAGGGTTAGCTTTAGGGTTAGGGTTATGTTTATGGTTAGTGTTAGGGTTAGGGTTTGGGGTGAGGGTTAGGGCTAGGGTTATTTAGGGTTAGGGTAAGGGTTAGGTTTAGGGTTAGTTTTTGGGTTAGCGTTAGGGGTTTTGGGTTAGGGTTAGGGTTAGGTTTAGGGTTTAGGGGTAAGAGTTAATGTTCGGGTTAGGGGTTAGTTGTTAGAGTTAGGGTTAGGGTTTGGGTTAGGGTTAGGGTGAGGTTTAGGTTAGATTTAGTGTTAGTGTTAGGGTTAGGGTGAGGGATTAGGGTTACTTTTAAGTTTAGGCATAGGTTTAGGGTTAGGGTTAGGGGTTATTTTTCGGGTTAGCGTTGGGGGTTAGGGTTAGGGTTAGGGTTAGGGTTAGGGCTTATGGTTTGGGTTAGGGTTAGTGTTAGGATAGGGTTAGGATTAGAGTTAGGGTTAGGGGTTAGGGTGAGAGGTATGGTTAGGATAAAGGTTAGAGTTAGGGTTAGGTTTAAGTTTAGTGTTACTGTAAGGGTTAAGGTAGTGTTAGGGTTAGGGTTAGGTGTTAAGGTTAGGAGTAGTGTTAGGGTTAGGGTTAGGGTTAGGGTTATAGTTAGGGGATGGGGTAAGGGTTAGGGTTGGGGTTTAGGGGTTAGGGTTAGGGTTATTGTTAGGGTTAGGGTTCGGGATGGGGGTTAGTGGTTAGGGTTAGGGTTAGGGTTAGCGTTAGGGATACGGTTAGCGGTTAGGGATTAGGGTTAGGGTTAGGTTTAGGAGTTAGGGGTTAGGGTTAGGCTTAGGGTTAGGTTCAGGTTTAGGGTAAGTGTTATGGTTAGGGTTAGTGGTTAGGGTTAAGGTTAGGGTTAGTGTTCGGGTTAGGATTAGGGTTAGAGATAAGGTTAGGGTTAGGGTTAGGCTTAGGGTTAGGGCTACGGGAAAGTCTAGGGTTAGGGTTAGCGCTAGGGTTAGGGTTAGGGTTAGGGTTAGGGTTAGGGTTAGGTTTAGGGTTAGGTGTTAGGGTTAGGGTTAGTTGTTAGGTTTAGGGTTAGGGTTAGGTATAAGGTTAGGGTTAGGGTTAGGGTTAGGGTTTAAGGCTAGGGTTAGGTTTAGGGTTAGGGGTTAGTTTAGGGTTAGGGTCAGGGTTATGGTTAGGTTTAGGGTTTAGGTTAGTGTCAGGGTCAGGTTCAGGTTCATGATGAGCGTCAGTGTCATGGTCAGGGCCAGTGTTCGGGTTTAGGGTTAGGTTTAGGCTTAGGGTTAGGGTTAGCGTTAGGGTTAGGGGTTATGGTTAGGGTTAGGGTTAGGGTTAGATTTAGGGTTAGGGTTAGGGTTAGGGAGCGTGACACCACATTAGGGTTAGGGATAGGTTTAGTAGGGTTAGGGTTAGGGTCAGGGTTAGGGTTAGGGTTAGGGTTAGGGTTAGGGGTTAGGGTTAGGGTTAGGGTTAGGGTTAGGGTTAGGCCCATTAGGTTTAGGGTTAGGGTTAGGGTTAGGCTTAGGTTTAGGGTTAGGGTTAGTGACACCGCATTAGGGTTAGGGTTAGGGTTAGGGTTACGTTTAGGGTTAGTGTTAGGGTTAGGGTTAGGGTTCGAGTTAGGGTTAGGGGTTAGGATTAGAGGTAAGGGTTAGGATAAGGGTTAGAGTTTGGGTTTGGCTTAGGGTTAGGGTTAGGGTTAGGGTTACTGTTAGGGTTAGGGTTGTGTTAGGGTTAGGGTTAGGGGTTAAGGTTAGGATTATTGTTAGGGTTAGGGTAAGGGTTAGGGTTAGGGTTAGGGAATGGGGTAAGTGTTAGGGTTGTGGTTTACGTGTTAGGGTTACTGTTAGTGCTAGGGTTTGGGTTAGGGTTGGGGGTTAGGGGTTAGGGTTAGGGTTAGGGTTAGCGTTCGGCATAGGGTTAGCAGTTAGGGTTTAGGGTTAGGGTTAGGTTTAGGAGTTAGAGGTTAGGTTTAGGCTTAGGGTTAGGGTTAGGTTTGGGTAAGGGTTATGGTTAGGGTTAGGGGTTAGAGTAAGGGTTAGGGTTAGTGTTCGGGTTAGGGTTAGGGTTAGGGATAGGGTTAGGTTTAGGGTTAGGGCTACGGTTAAGGCTAGGGTTAGGGTTAGCGCTAGGGTTAGGGTTAGTGTTAGGTTTAGGGTTAGGTTTAGGGTTACGTGTTAGGGTTATGGTTAGTGGTTAGGGTTAGGTTTAGTTATGGGGTAAGGGTTAGGGTTAGGGTTAGGGGTTAGGGCTAATGTTAGGTTTAGGGTTAGGGGTTAGTTTAGGGTTAGGGTCAGGGTTATGCTTAGGGTTAGGGTTTAGCTTAGGGTCAGGGTCAGGGTCAGGTTCATGGTGAGCGTCAGGGACATGGTCAGGGACATTGTTAGGGTTTAGGGTTAGGGTTAGGCTTAGGGTTAGGGTTAGGGTTAGGGTTAGGGGTTAGGATTAGGGATAGGGTTAGGGTTAGTTTTGGGGTTAGGCTTAGTGGTGAGGGTTAGGGTTAGGATTAGGTTTAGGGTTAGGGTTAGGGTTAGGTTTAGGGTGATTGTTGGTGTTAGGGGTTAGGGTTAGGGTTAGGGTTTAGGGGTTAGGGTTAGAGTTAGGGTTCGAATAAGGGGTTAGGGGATAGGTTTAGGCTTAGGGTTAGATTTAGGGTTAGGGTTAGGGTTAGGGTTAGTAGTTATGGTTAGGGTTTGCTTTAGGGTTAGCTTTAGGGTTAGGGTTAGGTTTAGGGTTAGGGTTAGGGGT
>JANJGN010004038.1:15000-20000 GCA_026770705.1 Isurus oxyrinchus
GTGTTCGGGTTAGGGTTAGGGTTAGGGATAGGGTTAGGTTTAGGGTTAGGGCTACGGTTAAGGCTAGGGTTAGGGTTAGCGCTAGGGTTAGGGTTAGTGTTAGGTTTAGGGTTAGGTTTAGGGTTACGTGTTAGGGTTATGGTTAGTGGTTAGGGTTAGGTTTAGTTATGGGGTAAGGGTTAGGGTTAGGGTTAGGGGTTAGGGCTAGTGTTAGGTTTAGGGTTAGGGGTTAGTTTAGGGTTAGGGTCAGGGTTATGCTTAGGGTTAGGGTTTAGCTTAGGGTCAGGGTCAGGGTCAGGTTCATGGTGAGCGTCAGGGACATGGTCAGGGACATTGTTAGGGTTTAGGGTTAGGGTTAGGCTTAGGGTTAGGGTTAGGGTTAGCGTTAGGGGTTAGGATTAGGGATAGGGTTAGGGTTAGTTTTGGGGTTAGGCTTAGTGGTGAGGGTTAGGGTTAGGATTAGGTTTAGGGTTAGGGTTAGGGTTAGGGTTAGGGTTAGGGTTAGGTTTAGGGTGATTGTTAGTGTTAGGGTTAGGTGTTAGGGGTTAGGGTTAGGGTTAGGGTTTAGGGGTTAGGGTTAGAGTTAGGGTTCGAATAAGGGGTTAGGGGATAGGTTTAGGCTTAGGGTTAGATTTAGGGTTAGGGTTAGGGTTAGGGTTAGTAGTTATGGTTAGGGTTTGCTTTAGGGTTAGCTTTAGGGTTAGGGTTAGGTTTAGGGTTAGGGTTAGGGGTGAGGGTTAAGGTTAGGGTTATTTAGGGTTATGGTAAGGGTTAGGTTTAGGGTTAGTGTTAGGGTAAGGGTTTATGGGTTAGGGTTAGGGTTAGGGTTAGGGTTAGGGGTTAGGTGTTAGGGTTAAGGTTTGGGTTAGGGGTTTGGTGTTCGGGTTAGGGTTAGTGTTAGAGTTAGGGTTAGGGTTTGCGTTACTGTTAGTGTTAGGGTTAGGGTTGGGGTTAGGTTTAGGTTTTGGGTTAGATTTAGGGTTAGTGTTAGGGTTACTGTTAGGGGTTTGGGTTACTTTTAAGTTTAGGGTTAGTTTTAGGGTTAGGGTTAGTGGTTATGTTTAGGGTTAGCATTAGGGTTTAGGGTTAGGGTTAGGGTTAGGGTTCGGGATTATGGTTTGGGTTAGGGTTAGTGTTACGGTTAGGGTTAGTGTTAGGGTTAGGGGTTAGGATTAGAGGTAATGGTTAGCATAAGGATTAGGGTTAGAGTTAGGGTTAGGGTTAGGGTTAATGTTAGGGTTAGGGTATTGTTAGGGTTAGGGTTCGGGGTTAAGGTTAGGGTTAGTGTTAGGGTTAGGGTTAGGGTTAGGGTTAGGGTTAGGGTTATGGTTAGGGGGTTAGGGTTAGGGTTAGGGTTAGGGTTAGGGTTAGGGTTACCGGGTTAGGGTTAGGGTTAGGGTTAGGGTTAGGGGGTTAGGGTTAGGGTTCGGGTTAGGGTTAGGGTTAGGGCTAGGGCTAGGGCTAGGGCTAGGGCTAGGGCTAGGGTTAGGGGTTAGGGTTAGGGTTAGGGCTAGGGCTAGGGCTAGGGCTAGGGCTAGGGCTAGGGCTAGGGCTAGGGTTAGGGTTAGAGTAAGGGCTAGGGTTAGGGCTAGGGTTATGGTTAGGGTTAGGGGTTAGGGTTAGGGTTAGGGTTAGGTTTAGGGTTAGAGTTAGGGTTAGGTTTAGGGTTATTGTTAGTGTTAGGGTTAGGGGTTAGGGATTAGGGATAAGGTTAGGGTTAGATTTAGGGTTAGGGTTAGGGTTAGGGTTAGGGTTAGAGGTTAGGGTTAGGGTTAGCTTTAGGGTTAGGGTTATGTTTATGGTTAGTGTTAGGGTTAGGGTTTGGGGTGAGGGTTAGGGCTAGGGTTATTTAGGGTTAGGGTAAGGGTTAGGTTTAGGGTTAGTTTTTGGGTTAGCGTTAGGGTTTTTGGGTTAGGGTTAGGGTTAGGTTTAGGGTTTAGGGGTAAGAGTTAATGTTCGGGTTAGGGGTTAGTTGTTAGAGTTAGGGTTAGGGTTTGGGTTAGGGTTAGGGTGAGGTTTAGGTTAGATTTAGTGTTAGTGTTAGGGTTAGGGTGAGGGATTAGGGTTACTTTTAAGTTTAGGCATAGGTTTAGGGTTAGGGTTAGGGGTTATTTTTCGGGTTAGCGTTGGGGGTTAGGGTTAGGGTTAGGGTTAGGGTTAGGGCTTATGGTTTGGGTTAGGGTTAGTGTTAGGATAGGGTTAGGATTAGAGTTAGGGTTAGGGGTTAGGGTGAGAGGTATGGTTAGGATAAAGGTAAGAGTTAGGGTTAGGTTTAAGTTTAGTGTTACTGTAAGGGTTAAGGTAGTGTTAGGGTTAGGGTTAGGTGTTAAGGTTAGGAGTAGTGTTAGGGTTAGGGTTAGGGTTAGGGTTATAGTTAGGGGATGGGGTAAGGGTTAGGGTTGGGGTTTAGGGGTTAGGGTTAGGGTTATTGTTAGGGTTAGGGTTCGGGATGGGGGTTAGTGGTTAGGGTTAGGGTTAGGGTTAGCGTTAGGGATACGGTTAGCGGTTAGGGATTAGGGTTAGGGTTAGGTTTAGGAGTTAGGGGTTAGGGTTAGGCTTAGGGTTAGGTTCAGGTTTAGGGTAAGTGTTATGGTTAGGGTTAGTGGTTAGGGTTAAGGTTAGGGTTAGTGTTCGGGTTAGGATTAGGGTTAGAGATAAGGTTAGGGTTAGGGTTAGGCTTAGGGTTAGGGCTACGGGAAAGTCTAGGGTTAGGGTTAGCGCTAGGGTTAGGGTTAGGGTTAGGGTTAGGGTTAGGGTTAGGTTTAGGGTTAGGTGTTAGGGTTAGGGTTAGTTGTTAGGTTTAGGGTTAGGGTTAGGTATAAGGTTAGGGTTAGGGTTAGGGTTAGGGTTTAAGGCTAGGGTTAGGTTTAGGGTTAGGGGTTAGTTTAGGGTTAGGGTCAGGGTTATGGTTAGGTTTAGGGTTTAGGTTAGTGTCAGGGTCAGGTTCAGGTTCATGATGAGCGTCAGTGTCATGGTCAGGGCCAGTGTTCGGGTTTAGGGTTAGGTTTAGGCTTAGGGTTAGGGTTAGCGTTAGGGTTAGGGGTTATGGTTAGGGTTAGGGTTAGGGTTAGATTTAGGGTTAGGGTTAGGGTTAGGGAGCGTGACACCACATTAGGGTTAGGGATAGGTTTAGTAGGGTTAGGGTTAGGGTCAGGGTTAGGGTTAGGGTTAGGGTTAGGGGTTAGGGTTAGGGTTAGGGTTAGGGTTAGGGTTAGGCCCATTAGGTTTAGGGTTAGGGTTAGGGTTAGGCTTAGGTTTAGGGTTAGGGTTAGTGACACCGCATTAGGGTTAGGGTTAGGGTTAGGGTTACGTTTAGGGTTAGTGTTAGGGTTAGGGTTAGGGTTCGAGTTAGGGTTAGGGGTTAGGATTAGAGGTAAGGGTTAGGATAAGGGTTAGAGTTTGGGTTTGGCTTAGGGTTAGGGTTAGGGTTAGGGTTACTGTTAGGGTTAGGGTTGTGTTAGGGTTAGGGTTAGGGGTTAAGGTTAGGATTATTGTTAGGGTTAGGGTAAGGGTTAGGGTTAGGGTTAGGGAATGGGGTAAGTGTTAGGGTTGTGGTTTACGTGTTAGGGTTACTGTTAGTGCTAGGGTTTGGGTTAGGGTTGGGGGTTAGGGGTTAGGGTTAGGGTTAGGGTTAGCGTTCGGCATAGGGTTAGCAGTTAGGGTTTAGGGTTAGGGTTAGGTTTAGGAGTTAGAGGTTAGGTTTAGGCTTAGGGTTAGGGTTAGGTTTGGGTAAGGGTTATGGTTAGGGTTAGGGGTTAGAGTAAGGGTTAGGGTTAGTGTTCGGGTTAGGGTTAGGGTTAGGGATAGGGTTAGGTTTAGGGTTAGGGCTACGGTTAAGGCTAGGGTTAGGGTTAGCGCTAGGGTTAGGGTTAGTGTTAGGTTTAGGGTTAGGTTTAGGGTTACGTGTTAGGGTTATGGTTAATGGTTAGGGTTAGGTTTAGTTATGGGGTAAGGGTTAGGGTTAGGGTTAGGGGTTAGGGCTAATGTTAGGTTTAGGGTTAGGGGTTAGTTTAGGGTTAGGGTCAGGGTTATGCTTAGGGTTAGGGTTTAGCTTAGGGTCAGGGTCAGGGTCAGGTTCATGGTGAGCGTCAGGGACATGGTCAGGGACATTGTTAGGGTTTAGGGTTAGGGTTAGGCTTAGGGTTAGGGTTAGGGTTAGGGTTAGGGGTTAGGATTAGGGATAGGGTTAGGGTTAGTTTTGGGGTTAGGCTTAGTGGTGAGGGTTAGGGTTAGGATTAGGTTTAGGGTTAGGGTTAGGGTTAGGTTTAGGGTGATTGTTGGTGTTAGGGGTTAGGGTTAGGGTTAGGGTTTAGGGGTTAGGGTTAGAGTTAGGGTTCGAATAAGGGGTTAGGGGATAGGTTTAGGCTTAGGGTTAGATTTAGGGTTAGGGTTAGGGTTAGGGTTAGTAGTTATGGTTAGGGTTTGCTTTAGGGTTAGCTTTAGGGTTAGGGTTAGGTTTAGGGTTAGGGTTAGGGGTGAGGGTTAAGGTTAGGGTTATTTAGGGTTATGATAAGGGTTAGGTTTAGGGTTAGTGTTAGGGTTAGGGTTTATGGGTTAGGGTTAGGGTTAGGGTTAGGGTTAGGGGTTACGTGTTAGGGTTAAGGTTTGGGTTAGGGGTTTGGTGTTCGGGTTAGGGTTAGTGTTAGAGTTAGGGTTAGGGTTTGCGTTACTGTTAGTGTTAGGGTTAGGGTTGGGGTTAGGTTTAGGTTTTGGGTTAGATTTAGGGTTAGTGTTAGGGTTACTGTTAGGGGTTTGGGTTACTTTTAAGTTTAGGGTTAGTTTTAGGGTTAGGGTTAGTGGTTATGTTTAGGGTTAGCATTAGGGTTTAGGGTTAGGGTTAGGGTTAGGATTCGGGATTATGGTTTGGGTTAGGGTTAGTGTTACGGTTAGGGTTAGTGTTAGGGTTAGGGGTTAGGATTAGAGGTAATGGTTAGCATAAGGATTAGGGTTAGAGTGAGGGTTAGGGTTAGGGATAATGTTAGGGTTAGGGTATTGTTAGG
>JANJGN010004038.1:27500-30000 GCA_026770705.1 Isurus oxyrinchus
TTTAGGAGTTAGGGGTTAGGGTTCGGCTTAGGGTTAGGGTTAGGTTTAGGGTACGGGTTATGGTTAGGGTTCGGGGTTAGGGTTAGGTTAAGAGTTAGTGTTCAGGTTAAGGTTAGGGTTAGGGATAGTGTTATGGTTAGGGTTAGGGTTAGGGTTAGGATTAGGGCTACGGTTAGGGCTAGGGTTAGGGTTAGCGCTAGGGTTAGGGTTAGTGTTAGGGTTAGGGTTATGGTTAGGTATATGGTAAGCGTAAGGGTTAGGGTTAGGGGTTAGGGCTAGGGTTAGGTTTAGGGTTAGGTTTAGGGTACGGGTTATGGTTAGGGTTCGGGGTTAGGGTTAGGTTAAGAGTTAGTGTTCAGGTTAAGGTTAGGGTTAGGGATAGTGTTATGGTTAGGGTTAGGGTTAGGGTTAGGATTAGGGCTACGGTTAGGGCTAGGGTTAGTGTTAGCGCTAGGGTTAGGGTTAGTGTTAGGGTTAGGGTTATGGTTAGGTATATGGTAAGCGTAAGGGTTAGGGTTAGGGGTTAGGGCTAGGGTTAGGTTTAGGGTTAGGGGTTAGTTTAGGGTTAGGGTCAGGGTTATGGTTAGGGTTAGGGTTAAGGTTAGGTTCAGGGTAAGGGTCAGGGTCCTGGTGAGCGTCAGGGTCATGGTCAGGGCCAGTGTTAGGTTTTAGCTTTAGGGTTAGGCTTAGGGCTAGGGTTAGGGTTAGGGTTAGGGTTAGGGTTCGGGTTTGGGGTTAGGGTTAGGGTTAGGCTTAGGGCTAGGGCTAGGGTTAGGGTTAGGGTCAGGTTTATGGTTAGGGTTAGGGTTTAGGTTAGGTTCAGGGTCAGGGTCAGGGTCATGGTGAGCATCAGGGTCATGGTCAGGGCCAGTTTTAGGGTTTAGGGTTAGGGTTAGGCTTAGGGCTAGGGTTAGGGTTAGGGTTAGGGTTCGGGTTTGGTGTTATGGTTAGGGTTAGGTTTAGTTGTTAGTGTTAGGGATTAGGGTTAGTGTTAAGGTTTAGGGTTAGGGTTTGGCTTATGGGGTAGGGTTAAGGTTAGGGATAAGGTTAGGATTAGGGGTTAGGGTTAGTGGTTATTGTTAGAGTTAGGGTTATGGATAGGGTTAGGGGTTAGGTTTAGGTTAGGGTTAGGAGTTAAAGTTAGGGTTCGGGGTTAGTGTTAGCTTTAGGTTTATTGTTAGGGTTAGTGATAGGTTAGGGTTATGGTTAGTGTTAGGGTTAGCTTTAGGGTTAGGGTTAGGGGTTTGGTGTTAGGGGTTAGGGTTACAGTTTGGGTTAGGGTTAGGGTTAATGTTAGTGTTAGGTTTTGGGGTTTGGGTTAGGGTTAGGTTTAGGGGTTAGGGTTAGGGTTAGGGTTAGGGGTTAGGGTTAGGGTTAGGGTTAGGGGTTAGGGCTAGGGTTAGGGTTAGGGTTAGAGTTAGGGTTAGGGTTAATGTTAGGGGTTCGGGTTAGGGTTGGGTTAGGGTTAGGGTTAGGGTTCGGATTAGGTTTAGGGTTAGGGTTAGGGGTTAGGGTTAGGGTTAGGGTTAGGGTTAGAGTTAGGGTTAGGATTTGGGTTAGGGTTAGTTGTTAGGGTTAGGGTTAGGGTTAGGGTTAGGGGTTAGCTTAGGGTGAGGGGTTAGAGTTAGGGTTAGGGTTAGGGGTTTGGGTTAGGTTTAGCGTTAGGGGTTAGGGTTAGTGATAGTGTTAGGGTTAGGTTTAGGTGTAGGGGTTAGGGTTAGGGGTTATTGTTAGGGTTTGGGTTAGAGTTAGGGTAAGGGTTTAGGGTTAGTGGTTAGGGTTGGGGTTCGGTTTAGGGTTAGGGGTTAGGGTTAGGTGTTAGGGTTAGGGTTAGGGTTAGGGTTGGGGTTGGGGTTAGGATTTGGGGTTAGGGCTAGGGTTAGGGTTAGGGTAAGTGTTTGGGTTCGGGGTTCGGGGTTCGGGTTCGGGGTTCGGGGTCGGGTTAGGGTTAGGATTAGGTGTTAGGGGTTAGGGGTTAGGGGTAAGGTTAGGGTCATGGTTAGGGTTATGGTATTAGGGTTAGGGTTAGGGTCAGGCTGTTAGGGTTAGGGTTAGGGTTAAGGTATTAGGGTTCGGGTATTAGTGTTAGGGTATTAGGCTTTTTGGTTTAGGGTTACGGTTATGGTTAGGATATTAGGGTTAGGGTTATGGTTAGGATTAGTGTTAGGGTATTAGGTTTATGGTTAGGGTTAGGGTTTGGGGTTAGGGATTAGGGTTTAGGATTAGGGTTAGGGTTCGGGGTTAGGCGTTAGTGTAAGGGTTAGGGTTAGGGGTTAGGCGTTAGTGTTAGGGTTAGGGGTTAGGGGTTAGGGTCATGGTTAGGGGTTAAGCTTCGGGTTGCGGCAAATGGTTAACTGGTTACTAGGCAGGGTACACGCCCGTTAATCAGGTTCTTTGGCCGGCTAATAAGGGTGCACTTAGATGCAGAGCACACCAGCTGGTGCACGTGCGATGTAAAAACCGGGGAACCAGTTAACAGACACGGCAGCCGGCGGGTAAT
>JANJGN010004039.1:0-37325 GCA_026770705.1 Isurus oxyrinchus
CCCCAAACCATGGGGACTCATTATTACCCCCAAACCATGGGGTCTCCTCATTACCCCCAAACAATGGGGACTCCTCATTACCCCCAAACCATGGGACTCCTTATTACCCCAAACCATGGGGACTCCTTATTACCCCCAAACCATGGGACACCTCATTACCCCCAAACCATGGGACTCCTCATTACCCCCAAACTATGGGGACTCCTCATTACCCCCCAAACCATGGGGACTCCTCATTACCCCCAAACCATGGGGACACCTCATTACCCCCAAACCATGGGGACTCCTCATTACCCCCAAACCATGGGACTCCTTATTACCCCCAAACCATGGGGACTCCTCATTACCCCCAAACCATGGGGACACCTCATTACCCCCAAACCATGGGGACTCCTCATTACCCCCAAACCATGGGACACCTCATTACCCCCAAACCATGGGGACTCCTCATTACCCCCCAAACCATGGGGACTCCTTATTACCCCCAAAGCATGGGGACTCCTCATTACCCCCAAACCATGGGGACTCCTCATTACCCCCAAAGCATGGGGACTCCTCATTACCCCCAAACCATGGGGACTCCTCATTACCCCCCAAACCATGGGGACTCCTCATTACCCCCAAACTATGGGGACTCCTCATTACCCCCCAAACCATGGGGACTCCTCATTACCCCCAAACCATGGGACACCTCATTACCCCCAAAACATGGGGACTCCTCATTACCCCCAAACCATGTGACACCTCATTACCCCCAAACCATGGGGACTCCTCATTACCCCCAAACCATGGGACTCCTCATTACCCCCCAAAACATGGGGGACTCTTCATTACCCCCAAACCATGGGGACTCCTCATTACCCCCAAACCATGGGGACTCCTCATTACCCCCAAACCATGGGGACTCCTCATTACAACCCAAACCATGGGGACTCCTCATTACCCCCAAACCATGGGGAATCCTCATTACCCCCAAACCATGGGACTCCTCATTACCCACAAACCATGGGGACTCCTCATTACCCCCAAACCATGGGGAATCCTCATTACCCCCAAACCATGGGACTCCTTATTACCCCCAAACCATGGGGACTCCTCATTACCCCCAAACCATGCGGACTCTTCATTAACCCAAAACCATGGGGACTCTTCATTACCCCCCAAACCATGGGGACTCCTCATTACCCCCAAAACATGGGGACTCCTCATTACCCCCAAACCATTGGGACTCCTCATTACCCCCAAACCATGGGGACTCCTCATTACCCCCCAAACCATGGGGACTCCTCATTACCCCCCAAACCATGGGGACTCTTCATTACCCCCAAACCATGGGACACCTCATTACCCCCAAACCATGGGGACTCCTCATTACCCCCAAACCATGGGACTCCTCATTACCCCCCAAACCATGGGACACCTCATTACCCCCAAACCATGGGGACTCTTCATTACCCCCAAACCATGGGGTCACCTCATTACCCCCAAACCATGGGGACTCCTCATTACCCCCAAACCATGGGGTCTCCTTATTACCCCCAAACCATGGGGACTCCTCATTACCCCCCAAACCATGGGGACTCCTTATTACCCCCAAACCATGGGGACTCTTCATTACCCCAAACCATGGGGTCTCCTCATTACCCCCAAACCATGGGGTCTCGTCATTACCCCCAAACAATGGGGACTCCTCATTACCCCCAAAACATGGGGACTCCTTATTACCCCCCAAACCATGGGACTCCCTCATTACCCCCAAACCATGGGGTCTCCTCATTACCCCCAAACAATGGAGTCTCCTTATTACCCCCCAAACCATTGGGACTCCTCATTACCCCCAAACCATGGGGACTCCTCATTACCCCCAAACCATGGGGACCCCTCATTACCCCCAAACCATGGGGACTCCTCATTACCCCCAAACCATGGGGACTCCTCATTACCCCCAAACCATGGGACTCCTCATTACCCCCAAACCATGGGGACTCCTCATTACCCCCAAACCATGGGGACTCCTCATTACCCCCAAACCATGGGAACTCCTCATTACCCCCAAACCATGGGGACTCCTCATTACCCCCAAACCATGGGGACACCTCATTACCCCCAAACCATGGGGACTCCTCATTACCCCCAAACCATGGAGACACCTCATTACCCCAAACCATGGGGACTCCTCATTACCCCCCAAACCATGGGGACTCCTTATTACCCCCAAACCATGGGGACTCCTTATTACCCACAAACCATGGGGACTCCTCATTACCCCCAAACCATGGGGAATCCTTATTACCCCAAAACCATGGGACACCTCATTACCCCCCAAACCATGGGGACTCCTCATTACCCCCAAACCATGGGGTCTCCTCATTACCCCCCAAACCATGGGGACTCCTCATTACCCCCAAACCATGGGGACTCCTCATTACCCCCAAACCATGGGACTCCTCATTACCCCCAAACCATGGGGACTCCTTATTACCCCCCAAACCATGGGGACTCCTTATTACCCCAAAACCATGGGGACACCTCATTACCCCCAAATCATGGGGACTCCTCATTACCCCCAAACCATGGGGACACCTCATTACCCCCCAAACCATGGGGACTCCTTATTACCCCCAAACCATGGGGACACCTCATTACCCCCAAACCATGGGGACTCCTCATTACCCCCAAACCATGGGGACACCTCATTACCCCCAAACCATGGGGACACCTCATTACCCCCAAACGATGGGGACACCTCATTACCCCCAAACCATGGGACTCCTCATTACCCCCAAACCATGGGGACACCTCATTACCCCCAAACCATGGGGACACCTCATTACCCCCCAAACCATGGGGACACCTCATTACCCCCAAACCATGGGGACTCCTCATTACCCCCAAACCATGGGGACTCCTCATTAACCCCCAAACCATGGGCACTCCTCATTACCCCCAAACCATGGGGACTCCTCATTACCCCCAAACCATGGGGTCTCCTTATTACCCCCAAACCATGGGGACACCTCATTACCCCCCAAAACCATGGGACACCTCATTACCCCCAAACCATGGGGACTCCTCATTACCCCCAAACCATGGGGACTCCTCATTACCCCCCAAACCATGGGGTCTCCTCATTACCCCCAAACCATGGGGACTCCTCATTACCCCCAAACCATGGGGACTCCTTATTACCCCCAAACCATGGGGTCTCCTTATTACCCCCAAACCATGGGGACTCCTTATTACCCCCAAACCATGGGGACTCCTCATTACCCCCAAACCATGGGACTCCTTATAACCCCCAAACCATGGGGACTCCTCATTACCACCAAACCATGGGGTCTCCTCATTACCCCCAAACCATGGGGACTCCTCATTACCCCCAAACCATGGGGACTCCTCATTACCCCCAAACCATGGGGACTCCTCATTACCCCCAAACCATGGGACACCTCATTACCCCCAAACCATGGGGACACCTCATTACCCCCAAACCATGGGGAGTCTTCATTACCCCCAAACCATGGGACTCCTCATTACCCCCAAACCATGGGACTCCTCATTACCCCCAAACCATGGGACTCCTTATTACCCCCCAAACCATGGGGACTCCTCATTACCCCCCAAATCATGGGGACTCCTCATTACACCCAAACCATGGGGACTCCTCATTAACCCCAAACCATGGGCACTCCTCATTACCCCCAAACCATGGGGACTCCTCATTACCCCCAAACCATGGGGACACCTCATTACCCCCCAAACCATGGGACTCCTCATTACCCCCCAAACCATGGGGACTCCTTATAACCCCCAAACCATGGGGTCTCCTTATTACCCCCAAACCATGGGGACACCTCTTTACCCCCAAACCATGAGGACTCCTCATTACCCCCAAACCATGGGGTCTCCTTATTACCCCCAAACCATGGGGACACCTCATTACCCCCAAACCATGGGGACTCCTCATTACCCCCCAAACCATGGGGACACCTCATTACCCCCAAACCATGGGGACACCTCATTACCCCCAAACCATGGGGACTCCTTATTACCCCCCAAACCATGGGGACTCCTCATTACCCCCAAACCATGGGGACTCCTCATTACCCCCAAACCATGGGACTCCTTATTACCCCCAAACCATGGGGACACCTCATTACCACCCAAACCATGGGACACCTCATTACCCCCAAACCATGGGGACTCCTCATTACCCCCAAACCATGGGACTCCTTATTACCCCCCAAACCATGGGGACTCCTTATTACCACCCAATCCATGGGGACTCCTCATTACCACCCCAAACCATGGGACTCCTCATTACCCCCAAACCATGGGGACTCCTCATTACCCCCAAACCATGGGGACTCCTCATTACCCCCAAACCATGGACTCCTTATAACCCCCAAACCATGGGGTCTCCTCATTACCCCCCCAAACCATGGGGACACCTTATTACCCCCAAACCATGGGGACTCCTCATTACCCCCAAACCATGGGGACTCCTCATTACCCCCCAAACCATGGGGACACCTCATTACCCCCCAAACCATGGGGACACCTCATTACCCCCCAAACCATGGGGACTCCTCATTACCCCCAAACCATGGGGACTCCTCATTACCACCAAACCATGGGGACACCTCATTACCCCCAAACCATGGGGACTCCTCATTACCCCCAAACCATAGGGACACCTCATTACCCCCCAAACCATGGGGACACCTCATTACCCCCAAACCATGGGGACTCTTCATTACCCCCAAACCATGGGGACTCTTCATTACCCCCCAAACCATGGGGTCTCCTCATTACCCCCAAACCATGGGGACACCTCATTACCCCCAAACCATGGGGACTCATTATTACCCCCAAACCATGGAGTCTCCTCATTACCCCCAAACAATGGGGACTCCTCATTACCCCCCAAACCATGGGACTCCTTATTACCCCAAACCATGGGGACTCCTTATTAAACAATGGGGACTCCTCATTACCCCCAAACCATGGACTCCTTATTACCCCAAACCATGGGGACTCCTTATTACCCCCAAACCATGGGACACCTCATTACCCCCAAACCATGGGGACTCCTCATTACCCCCAAACCATGGGACTCCTTATTACCCCCAAACCATGGGGACTCCTCATTACCCCCAAACCATGGGGACACCTCATTACCCCCAAACCATGGGGACTCCTCATTACCCCCAAACCATGGGGACTCCTCATTACCCCCAAACCATGGGGACTCCTCATTACCCCCAAACCATGGGGACTCCTCATTACCCCCAAACCATGGGGACTCCTCATTACCCCCAAACCATGGGGACACCTCATTACCCCCAAACCATGGGGACTCCTCATTACCCCCAAACCATGGGACTCCTTATTACCCCCAAACCATGGGGACTCCTCATTACCCCAAACCATGGGGACACCTCATTACCCCCAAACCATGGGACTCCTCATTACCCCCAAACCATGGGGACTCCTCATTACCCCCAAACCATGGGGACTCCTCATTACCCCCAAACCATGGGGACTCCTCATTACCCCCAAACCATGGGACACCTCATTACCCCCAAACCATGGGGATTCTTCATTACCCCCAAACCATGGGGACACCTCATTACCCCCAAACCATGGGACTCCTCATTACCCCCAAACCATGGGGACTCCTCATTACCCCCAAACCATGGGAACTCCTTATTACCCCCAAACCATGGGGACTCCTCATTACCCCCAAACCATGGGGACTCCTTATAACCCCCAAACCATGGGGACTCCTTATTACCCCAAAACCATGGGGACTCCTCATTACCCCCAAACCATGGGGACTCCTCATTACCCCAAACCATGGGACTCCTCATTACCCACAAACCATGGGGACACCTCATTACCCCCAAACCATGGGACTCCTTATTACCCCCAACCATGGGGACTCCTTATTACCCCCAAAGCATGGGACTCCTCATTACCCCCAAACCATGGGGACTCCTCATTACCCCCAAACCATGGGGACACCTCATTACCCCCAAACCACGGGGACTCCTCATTACCCCCAAACCATGGGGACACCTCATTACCCCCAAACTATGGGGACTCATTATTACCCCAAAGCATGGGGACTCCTTATTACCCCCAAAGCATGGGGACTCCTCATTACCCCCAAACCATGGGGACTCCTCATTACCCCCAAACCATGGGGACTCCTCATTACCCCCAAACCATGGGGACTCCTCATTACCCCAAACCATGGGGACTCCTCATTACCCCCAAACCATGGGGACACCTCATTACCCCCAAACCACGGGGACTCCTCATTACCCCCAAACCATGGGGACTCTCATTACCCCCAAACCATGGGACTCCTCATTACCCCCAAACCATGGGGACACCTCATTACCCCCAAACCATGGGGACTCCTCATTACCCCCAAACCATGGGGACTCCTTATTACCCCCAAAGCATGGGGACTCCTCATTACCCCCAAACCATGGGGACTCCTCATTACCCCCAAACCATGGGGAACCTCATTACCCCCAAACCATGGGGACTCCTCATTACCCCCAAACCATGGGGACTCCTCATTACCCCCAAACCATGGGGACTCCTCATACCCCAAACTATGGGGACTCCTCATTACTCCCAAACCATGGGGACTCCTCATTACCCCCAAACCATGGGACACCTCATTACCCCCAAACCATGGGGACTCCTCATTACCCCAAACCATGTGACACCTCATTACCCCCAAACCATGGGGACTCCTCATTACCCCCAAACCATGGGACTCCTCATTACCCCCAAAACAAGGGGACTCTTCATTACCCCCAAACCATGGGGACTCCTCATTACCCCCAAACCATGGGGACTCCTCATTACCCCCAAACCATGGGGACTCCTCATTACAACCCAAACCATGGGGACTCTTCATTACCCCCAAACCATGGGGACTCCTCATTACCCCCAAACCATGGGGAATCCTCATTACCCCCAAACCATGGGGGACACCTCATTACCCCAAACCATGGGGACTCCTTATTACCCCCAAACCATGGGGACACCTCATTACCCCCAAACCATGGGGACACCTCATTACCCCCAAACCATGGGGACACCTGATTACCCCCAAACCATGGGGACACCTCATTACCCCAAACCATGGGGACACCTCATTACCCCAAACCATGGGACTCCTCATTACCCCCAAACCATGGGGACACCTCATTACCCCCAAACCATGGGGACACCTCATTACCCCCAAACCATGGGGACTCCTCATTAACCCCAAACCATGGGCACTCCTCATTACCCCCAAACCATGGGGACTCCTCATTACCCCCAAACCATGGGGTCTCCTTATTACCCCCAAACCATGGGGACACCTCATTACCCCCAAAACCATGGGACACCTCATTACCCCCAAACCATGGGGACTCCTCATTACCCCCAAACAATGGGGTCTCCTTATTACCCCCAAACCATGGGACTCCTCATTACCCCCAAACCATGGGGACTCCTCATTACCCCCAAACCATGGGGACTCCTCATTACCCCCAAACCATGGGAACTCCTCATTACCCCCAAACCATGGGGACTCCTCATTACCCCCAAACCATGGGGACTCCTTATTACCACCAAACCATGGGGACTCCTCATTACCCCCAAACCATGGGGACTCCTCATTACCCCCAAACCATGGGGACTCCTCATTACCCCCAAACCATGGGGACTCCTCATTACCCCCAAACCATGGGGACTCCTCATTACCCCCAAACCATGGGACACCTCATTACCCCCAAACCATGGGGACACCTCATTACCCCCAAACCATGGGAGTCTTCATTACCCCCAAACCATGGGACTCCTCATTACCCCCAAACCATGGGACTCCTCATTACCCCCAAACCATGGGACTCCTTATTACCCCCAAACCATGGGGGACTCCTCATTACCCCCAAAACCATGGGGACTCCTCATTACACCCAAACCATGGGGACTCCTCATTAACCCCAAACCATGGGCACTCCTCATTACCCCCAAACCATGGGACTCCTTATTACCCCCAAACCATGGGCACTCCTCATTACCCCCAAACCATGGGGACTCCTCATTACCCCCAAACCATGGGGACACCTCATTACCCCAAACCATGGGACTCCTCATTACCCCCAAACCATGGGGACTCCTTATAACCCCCAAACCATGGGGTCTCCTTATTACCCCCAAACCATGGGGACACCTCTTTACCCCCAAACCATGAGGGACTCCTCATTACCCCCAAACCATGGGGTCTCCTTATTACCCCCAAACCATGGGGACACCTCATTACCCCCAAACCATGGGGACTCCTCATTACCCCCAAACCATGGGGACACCTCATTACCCCCAAACCATGGGACACCTCATTACCCCCAAAACCATGGACACCTCATTACCCCCAAACCATGGGGACTCCTCATTACCCCCAAACCATGGGGACTCCTCATTACCCCCAAACCATGGGACTCCTTATTACCCCCAAACCATGGGGACACCTCATTACCCCCAAACCATGGGACTCCTCATTACCCCCAAACCATCGGACTCCTCATTACCCCCAAACCATGGGACTCCTTATTACCCCCAAACCATGGGGACTCCTTATTACCCCCAATCCATGGGGACTCCTCATTACCCCCAAACCATGGGACTCCTCATTACCCCCAAACCATGGGGACTCCTCATTACCCCCAAACCATGGGGACTCCTCATTACCCCCAAACCATGGGACTCCTTATAACCCCCAAACCATGGGGTCTCCTCATTACCCCCAAACCATGGGGACACCTTATTACCCCCAAACCATGGGGACTCCTCATTACCCCCAAACCATGGGGACTCCTCATTACCCCCAAACCATGGGGACACCTCATTACCCCCAAACCATGGGGACTCCTCATTACCCCCAAACCATGGGGACTCCTCATTACCCCCAAACCATGGGGACTCCTCATTACCCCCAAACCATGGGGACTCCTCATTACCCCCAAACCATGGGGACTCCTCATTACCCCCAAACCATGGGGACTCCTCATTACCCCCAAACCATGGGGACTCCTCATTACCCCAAACCATGGGACACCTCATTACCCCCAAACCATGGGGACTCCTCATTACCCCCAAACCATGGGGACACCTCATTACCCCAAACCATGGGACTCCTCATTACCCCCAAACCATGGGGACACCTCATTACCCCCAAACCATGGGACTCCTCATTACCCCCAAACCATGGGGTCTCCTCATTACCCCCAAACCATGGGACACCTCATTACCCCCAAACCATGGGGACTCCTTATAACCCCCAAACCATGGGGTCTCCTCATTACCCCCAAACCATGGGGTCTCCTCATTACCCCCAAACCATGGGGTCTCCTCATTACCCCCAAACCATGGGGTCTCCTCATTACCCCCAAACCATGGGGTCTCCTCATGACCCCCAAACCATGGGGTCTCCTCATTACCCCAAACCATGGGGACTCTTCATTACCCCCAAACCATGGGGTCTCCTCATTACCCCCAAACCATGGGACACCTCATTACCCCAAACCATGGGACACCTCATTACCCCCAAACATGGAGACACCTCATTACCCCCAAACCATGGGGACTCCTTATTACCCCCAAACCATGGGGACTCCTCATTACCCCCAAACCATAGGGACACCTCATTACCCCCAAACCATGGGGACACCTCATTACCCCAAACCATGGGGACTCTTCATTACCCCCAAACCATGGGGACTCTTCATTACCCCAAACCATGGGGTCTCCTCATTACCCCAAACCATGGGGACACCTCATTACCCCCAAACCATGGGGACTCATTATTACCCCCAAACCATGGGGTCTCCTCATTACCCCCAAACAATGGGGACTCCTCATTACCCCCAAACCATGGGACTCCTTATTACCCCAAACCATGGGGACTCCTTATTACCCCCAAACCATGGGACACCTCATTACCCCCAAACCATGGGACTCCTCATTACCCCCAAACTATGGGGACTCCTCATTACCCCCAAACCATGGGACTCCTTATTACCCCCAAACCATGGGACTCCTCATTACCCCCAAACCATGGGGACACCTCATTACCCCCAAACCATGGGGACTCCTCATTACCCCCAAACCATGGGACACCTCATTACCCCAAACCATGGGGATTCTTCATTACCCCCAAACCATGGGGACACCTCATTACCCCAAACCATGGGACTCCTCATTACCCCCAAACCATGGGGACTCCTCATTACCCCCAAACCATGGGGACTCCTCATTACCCCCAAACCATGGGGACTCCTTATAACCCCCAAACCATGGGGACTCCTTATTACCCCAAAACCATGGGGACTCCTCATTACCCCCAAACCATGGGGACTCCTCATTACCCCCAAACCATGGGACTCCTCATTACCCCCAAACCATGGGGACACCTCATTACCCCCAAACCATGGGGACTCCTTATTACCCCCAAAGCATGGGGACTCCTCATTACCCCCAAACCATGGGGACTCCTCATTACCCCCAAACCATGGGGACACCTCATTACCCCCAAACCACGGGGACTCCTCATTACCCCCAAACCATGGGGACTCCTCATTACCCCCAAACCATGGGACTCCTCATTACCCCCAAACCATGGGGACACCTCATTACCCCCAAACCATGGGGACTCCTCATTACCCCCAAACCATGGGGACTCCTTATTACCCCCAAAGCATGGGGACTCCTCATTACCCCCAAACCATGGGGACTCCTCATTACCCCCAAAGCATGGGGACTCCTCATTACCCCCAAACCATGGGGACTCCTCATTACCCCCAAACCATGGGGACTCCTCATTACCCCCAAACTATGGGGACTCCTCATTACCCCCAAACCATGGGGACTCCTCATTACCCCCAAACCATGGGACACCTCATTACCCCCAAACCATGGGGACTCCTCATTACCCCCAAACCATGTGACACCTCATTACCCCCAAACCATGGGGACTCCTCATTACCCCCAAGCCATGGGACTCCTCATTACCCCCAAAACAAGGGGACTCTTCATTACCCCCAAACCATGGGGACTCCTTATTACCCCCAAACCATGGGGACACCTCATTACCCCCAAACCATGGGGACTCCTCATTACCCCCAAACCATGGGGACTCCTCATTACCCCCAAACCATGGGGACTCCTCATTACCCCCAAACCATGGGGACTCCTCATTACAACCCAAACCATGGGGACTCTTCATTACCCCCAAACCATGGGGACTCCTCATTACCCCCAAACCATGGGGAATCCTCATTACCCCCAAACCATGGGATTCCTCATTACCCACAAACCATGGGGACTCCTTATTACCCCCAAACCATGGGGACTCCTCATTACCCCCAAACCATGCGGACTCTTCATTAACCCAAAACCATGGGGACTCCTCATTACCCCCAAACCATGGGGACTCCTCATTACCCCCAAACCATGGGGACTCCTCATTACCCCCAAACCATGGGGACTCCTCATTACCCCCAAACCATGGGACTCCTTATAACCCCCAAACCATGGGGACTCTTCATTACCCCCAAACCATGGGACTCCTTATAACCCCCAAACCATGGGGACTCTTCATTACCCCCAAACCATGGGGACACCTCATTACCCCCAAACCATGGGACTCCTCATTACCCCCAAACCATGGGGACTCCTTATTACCCTCAAACCATGGGACTCCTCATTACCCCCAAACCATGGGGTCTCCTCATTAACCCCCAAACAATGGAGTCTCCTTATTAACCCCAAACCATTGGGACTCCTCATTACCCCCAAACCATGGGGACTCCTCATTACCCCCAAACCATGGGGACACCTCATTACCCCCAAACCATGGGGACTCCTCATTACCCCCAAACCATGGGGACTCCTCATTACCCCCAAACCATGGGACACCTCATTACCCCCAAACCATGGGGACTCCTCATTACCCCCAAACCATGGGACTCCTCATTACCCCCAAACCATGGGACACCTCATTACCCCCAAACCATGGGGACTCTTCATTACCCCCAAACCATGGGGTCTCCTCATTACCCCCAAACCATGGGGACTCCTCATTACCCCCAAACCATGGGGACTCCTTATTACCCCCAAACCATGGGGTCTCCTCATTACCCCCAAACCATGGGGACACCTCATTACCCCCAAACCATGGGACTCCTTATTACCCCCAAACCATGGGACACCTCATTACCCCCAAACCATGGGGACTCCTTATTACCCCCAAACCATGGGGACTCTTCATTACCCCAAACCATGGGGTCTCCTCATTACCCCCAAACCATGGGGTCTCGTCATTACCCCCAAACAATGGGGACTCCTCATTACCCCCAAACCATGGGACTCCTTATTACCAATAAACCATGGGGACTCCTTATTACCCCCAAACCATGGGACTCCTCATTACCCCCAAACCATGGGGTCTCCTCATTACCCCCAAACAATGGAGTCTCCTTATTACCCCCAAACCATTGGGACTCCTCATTACCTCCAAACCATGGGGACTCCTCATTACCCCCAAACCATGGGGACCCCTCATTACCCCCAAACCATGGGGACTCCTCATTACCCCCAAACCATGGGGTCTCCTCATTACCCCCAAACCATGGGGACTCCTTATTACCCCCAAACCATGGGGACTCCTCATTACCCCCAAACCATGGGACACCTCATTACCCCCAAACCATGGGGACTCCTTATTACCCCCAAACCATGGGACACCTCATTACCCCCAAACCATGGGGACTCCTCATTACCCCCAAACCATGGGCACTCCTCATTACCCCCAAACCATGGGGACTCCTCATTACCCCCAAACCATGGGAACTCCTCATTACCCCCAAACCATGGGGACTCCTCATTACCCCCAAACCATGGGGACACCTCATTACCCCCAAACCATGGGGACTCCTCATTACCCCCAAACCATGGGGACTCCTTATTACCCCCAAACCATGGGGACTCCTTATTACCCACAAACCATGGGACTCCTCATTACCCCCAAACCATGGGGAATCCTTATTACCCCAAAACCATGGGACACCTCATTACCCCCAAACCATGGGGACTCCTCATTACCCCCAAACCATGGGGACTCCTCATTACCCCCAAACCATGGGGTCTCCTCATTACCCCCAAACCATGGGGATTCCTCATTACCCCCAAACCATGGGGACTCCTCATTACCCCCAAACCATGGGGACTCCTCATTACCCCCAAACCATGGGGACTCCTTATTACCCCCAAACCATGGGACACCTCATTACCCCCAAACCATGGGGCTCCTTATTACCCCCAAACCATGGGGACTCCTCATTACCCCCAAACCATGGGGACTCCTTATTACCCCCAAACCATGGGACACCTCATTACCCCCAAACCATGGGGCTCCTTATTACCCCCAAACCATGGGGACACCTCATTTCCCCCAAACCATGGTGACTCCTCATTACCCCCAAACCATGGGGACTCCTCATTACCCCCAAACCATGGGACTCCTCATTACCCCCAAACCATGGGGTCTCCTCATTACCCCCAAACCATGGGGACTCCTTATTACCCCCAAACCATGGGGTCTCCTTATTACCCCCAAACCATGGGGACTCCTTATTACCCCCAAACCATGGGGACTCCTCATTACCCCCAAACCATGGGACTCCTTATAACCCCCAAACCATGGGGACTCCTCATTACCACCAAACCATGGGGACTCCTCATTACCCCCAAACCATGTGGACTCCTCATTACCCCCAAACCATGGGGACTCCTCATTACCCCCAAACCATGGGGACTCCTCATTACCCCCAAACCATGGGGACTCCTCATTACCCCCAAACCATGGGAAACCTCATTACCCCCAAACCATGGGGACACCTCATTACCCCCAAACCATGGGGACTCTTCATTACCCCCAAACCATGGGACTCCTCATTACCCCCCAAACCATGGGACTCCTCATTACCCCCAAACCATGTGACTCCTTATTACCCCCAAACCATGGGGACTCCTCATTACCCCCAAATCATGGGGACTCCTCATTACACCCAAACCATGGGGACTCCTCATTACCCCCAAACCATGGGGACTCCTCATTACCCCCAAACCATGGGGTCTCCTTATTACCCCCAAACCATGGGGACACCTCATTACCCCCAAAACCATGGGACACCTCATTACCCCCAAACCATGGGGACTCCTCATTACCCCCAAACCATGGGGTCTCCTTATTACCCCCAAACCATGGGACTCCTCATTACCCCCAAACCATGGGGACTCCTCATTACCCCCAAACCATGGGGACACCTCATTACCCCCAAACCATGGGGACTCCTCATTACCCCCAAACCATGGGGAATCCTTATTACCCCAAAACCATGGGACACCTCATTACCCCCAAACCATGGGGACTCCTCATTACCCCCAAACCATGGGGACTCCTCATTACCCCCAAACCATGGGGACTCCTCATTACCCCCAAACCATGGGGACTCCTCATTACCCCCAAACCATGGGGACTCCTTATTACCCCCAAACCATGGGACACCTCATTACCCCCAAACCATGGGGCTCCTTATTACCCCCAAACCATGGGGACACCTCATTTCCCCCAAACCATGGTGACTCCTCATTACCCCCAAAGCATGGGGACACCTCATTACCCCCAAACCATGGGGACTCCTCATTACCCCCAAACCATGGGGACTCCTCATTACCCCCAAACCATGGGGACACCTCATTACCCCCAAACCATGGGGACTCCTCATTACCCCCAAACCATGGGGACTCCTCATTACCCCCAAACCATGGGGTCTCCTCATTACCCCCAAACCATGGGGACTCCTTATTACCCCCAAACCATGGGGTCTCCTTATTACCCCCAAACCATGGGGACTCCTTATTACCCCCAAACCATGGGGACTCCTCATTACCCCCAAACCATGGGACTCCTTATAACCCCCAAACCATGGGGACTCCTCATTACCACCAAACCATGGGGACTCCTCATTACCCCCAAACCATGGGGACACCTCATTACCCCCAAACCATGGGACTCCTCATTACCCCCAAACCATGGGACTCCTCATTACCCCCAAACCATGGGACTCCTTATTACCCCCAAACCATGGGGACTCCTCATTACCCCCAAATCATGGGGACTCCTCATTACACCCAAACCATGGGGACTCCTCATTAACCCCAAACCATGGGGACTCCTTATTACCCCCAAACCATGGGGACTCCTCATTACCCCCAAACCATGGGGTCTCCTTATTACCCCCAAACCATGGGGACACCTCAATACCCCCAAAACCATGGGACACCTCATTACCCCCAAACCATGGGGAGTCCTCATTACCCCCAAACCATGGGGACTCCTTATAACCCCCAAACCATGGGGTCTCCTTATTACCCCCAAACCATGGGGACACCTCTTTACCCCCAAACCATGAGGACTCCTCATTACCCCCAAACCATGGGGTCTCCTTATTACCCCCAAACCATGGGGACACCTCATTACCCCCAAACCATGGGGACTCCTCATTACCCCCAAACCATGGGGACACCTCATTACCCCCAAACCATGGGGACACCTCATTACCCCCAAAACCATGGGACACCTCATTACCCCCAAACCATGGGGACTCCTCATTACCCCCAAACCATGGGGACTCCTCATTACCCCCAAACCATGGGACTCCTTATTACCCCCAAACCATGGGGACACCTCATTACCCCCAAACCATGGGACTCCTCATTACCCCCAAACCATGGGGACTCCTCATTACCCCCAAACCATGGGACTCCTTATTACCCCCAAACCATGGGGACTCCTTATTACCCCCAATCCATGGGGACTCCTCATTACCCCCAAACCATGGGACTCCTCATTACCCCCAAACCATGGGGACTCCTCATTACCCCCAAACCATGGGGACTCCTCATTACCCCCAAACCATGGGACTCCTTATAACCCCCAAACCATGGGGTCTCCTCATTACCCCCAAACCATGGGGACACCTTATTACCCCCAAACCATGGGGACTCCTCATTACCCCCAAACCATGGGGACTCCTCATTACCCCCAAACCATGGGGACACCTCATTACCCGCAAACCATGGGACACCTCATTACCCCCAAACCATGGGGTCTCCTCATTACCCCCAAACCATGGGGACATCTCATTACCCCCAAACCATGGGGACTCCTCATTACCCCCAAACCATGGGGACTCCTCATTACCCCCAAACCATGGGGACACCTCATTACCCCCAAACCATGGGACTCCTCATTACCCCCAAACCATGGGGTCTCCTCATTACCCCCAAACCATGGGGACACCTCATTACCCCCAAACCATGGGGACTCCTCATTACCCCCAAACCATGGGGACTCCTCATTACCCCCAAACCATGGGGACTCCTCATTACCCCCAAACCATGGGGTCTCCTCATTACCCCCAAACTATGGGGATTCCTCATTACCCCCAAACCATGGGGACTCCTCATTACGCCAAACCATGGGGACTCCTCATTACCCCCAAACCATGGGGACTCCTTATTACCCCCAAACCATGGGGACTCGTCATTACCCCCAAACCATGGGACTCCTTATAACCCCCAAACCATGGGTACTCCTTATTACCCCAAGACCATGGGGACTCCTCATTACCCCCAAACCATGGGGACTCCTCATTACCCCCAAACAATGGGGACTCCTCATTACCCCCAAACCATGGGGACTCCTCATTACCCCCAAACCATGGGGGCTCCTTGTTACCCCCAAAGCATGGGGACTCCTCATTACCCCCAAACCATGGGGACTCCTCATTACCCCCAAACCATGGGACTCCTCATTACCCCCAAACCATGGGGACTCCTCATTACCCCCAAACCATGGGGACTCCTCATTACCCCCAAACCATGGGGACACCTCATTACCCCCAAACCATGGGACACCTCATTACCCCCAAACCATGGGGACTCCTCATTACCCCCAAACCATGTGACACCTCATTACCCCCAAACCATGGGACACCTCATTACCCCCAAACCATGGGGACTCCTCATTACCCCCAAACCATGTGACACCTCATTACCCCCAAACCATGGGACTCCTCATTACCCCCAAACCATGGGACTCCTTATAACCCCCAAACCATGGGGACTCTTCATTACCCCCAAACCATGGGGACTCCTCATTACCCCCAAACCATGGGGACTCCTTATTACCCCCAAACCATGGGGACTCCTCATTACCCCCAAACCATGGGGACACCTCATTACCCCCAAACCATGGGGACTCCTCATTACCCCCAAACCATGGGGACTCCTTATTACCCCCAAACCATGGGGACTCCTCATTACCCCCAAACCATGGGGACACCTCATTACCCCCAAACCATGGGGACTCCTCATTAACCCCAAACCATGGGACTCCTCATTACCCCCAAACCATGGGGACTCCTCATTACCCCCAAACCATGGGGAAACCTCATTACCCCCAAACCATGGGGTCTCCTCATTACCCCCAAACCATGGGGACTCTTCATTACCCCCAAACCATGGGGTCTCCTCATTACCCCCGAACAATGGAGTCTCCTTATTACCCCCAAACCATTGGTCTCCTCCTTACCCCCAAACCATGGGACTCCTTATAACCCCCAAACCATGGGGTCTCCTCATTACCCATAAACCATGGGGCACCTCATTACCCCCAAACCATGGGGACTCCTCATTACCCCCAAACCATGGGGACACCTCATTACCCCCAAACCATGGGGACTCCTCATTACCCCCAAACCATGGGGACTCTTCATTAGCCCCAAACCATGGGGACTCCTCATTACCCCCAGACCATGTGGACTCCTCATTACCCCCAAACCATGGGGTCTCCTCATTACCCCCAAACCATGGGGAATCCTTATTACCCCAAAACCATGGGTCACCTCATTACCCCCAAACCATGGGGAGTCCTCATTACCCCCAAACCATGGGGACTCCTTATTACCCCCAAACAATGGAGTCTCCTTATTACCCCCAAACCATGGGGACTCCTTATTACCCCCAAACCATGGGGACTCCTCATTACCCCCAAACCGTGGGGACACCTCATTACCCCCAAACCATGGGGACTCCTCATTACCCCCAAACCATGGGGACTCCTCATTACCCCCAAACCATGGGGACTCCTCATTACCCCCAAACCATGGGACACCTCATTACCCCCAAACCATGGGGACTCCTCATTACCCCCAAACCATGGGACTCCTCATTACCCCCAAAACAAGGGGACTCTTCATTACCCCCAAACCATGGGGACTCCTCATTACCCCCAAACCATGGGGACTCCTCATTACCCCCAAACCATGGGCACTCCTCATTACCCCCAAACCATGGGGACTCCTTATTACCCCCAAACCATGGGGACTCCTCATTACCCCCAAACCATGGGGACACCTCATTACCCCCAAACCATGGGGACACCTCATTACCCCCAAACCATGGGCACTCCTCATTACCCCCAAACCATGGGGTCTCCTCATTACCCCCAAACCATGGGGACACCTCATTACCCCCAAACCATGGGGACTCCTTATTACCCCCAAACCATGGGGTCTCCTTATTAACCCCAAACCATGGGCACTCCTCATTACCCCCAAACCATGGGGACTCCTCATTACCCCCAAACCATGGGGTCTCCTTATTATCCCCAAAACATGGGGACTCCTCATTACCCCCAAACCATGGGGACTCCTCATTACCCCCAAACCATGGGGACTCCTCATTAACCCCAAACCATGGGGACTCCTCATTACCCCCAAACCATGGGGACTCCTCATTACCCCCAAACCATGGGGACTCCTCATTACCCCCAAACCATGGGGACTCCTCATTACCCCCAAACCATGGGGACACCTCATTACCCCCAAACCATGGGGACTCCTCATTACCCCCAAACCATGGGGACACCTCATTACCCCCAAACCATGGGGACTCCTCATTACCCCCAAACCATGGGGACTCCTCATTACCCCCAAACCATGGGGACACCTCATTACCCCCAAACCATGGGGACTCCTTATTACCCCCAAACCATGGGGACTCCTCATTACCCCCAAACCATGGGGACTCCTCGTTACCCCCAAACCATGGGGACACCTCATTACCCCCAAACCATGGGGACTCCTCGTTACCCCCAAACCATGGGGACTCCTCATTACCCCCAAACCATGGGCACTCCTCATTACCCCCAAACCATGGGGACTCCTCATTACCCCCAAACCATGGGCACTCCTCATTACCCCCAAACCATGGGGACTCCTCATTACCCCCAAACCATGGGGACTCCTCATTACCCCCAAACCATGGGACTCCTTATTACCCCCAAACCATGGGGACTCCTCATTACCCCCAAACCATGGGGACTCCTCATTACCCCCAAACCATGGGGACTCCTTATTACCCCCAAACCATGGGGACACCTCATTACCCCCAAACCATGGGGACTCCTCATTACCCCCAAACCATGGAGACACCTCATTACCCCCAAACCATGGGCACTCCTCATTACCCCCAAACCATGGGTACTCCTCATTACCCCCAAACCATGGGGACTCCTCATTACCCCCAAACCATGGGGACTCCTCATTACCCCCAAACCATGGGGTCTCCTCATTACCCCCAAACCATGGGGACTCCTTATTACCCCCAAACCATGGGGACTCCTCATTACCCCCAAACCATGGGGACTCCTCATTACCCCCAAACCATGGGACTCCTAATTACCCCCAAACCATGGGGTCTCCTCATTACCCCCAAACCATGGGGACTCCTCATTACCCCCCAAACCATGGGGACACCTCATTACCCCCAAACCATGGGGACTCCTCATTACCCCCAAACCATGGGACTCCTTATTACCCCCAAACCATGGGGACACCTCATTACCCCCAAACCATGGGGACTCCTCATTACCCCCAAACCATGGGGACTCCTCATTACCCCCATCCATGGGGTCTCCCCATTACCCCCAAACCATGGGGACACCTCATTACCCCCAAACCATGGGGACTCCTCATTACCCCCAAACCATGTGGACTCCTCATTACCCCCAAACCATGGGGTCTCCTCATTGCCCCCAAACCATGGGGACACCTCATTACCCCCAAACCATGGGGACTCCTTATTACCCCCCAACCATGGGGACTCCTCATTACCCCCAAACCATGGGGTCTCCTTATTACCCCCAAACCATGGGGACACCTCATTACCCCCAAACCATGGGGACATCTCATTACCCCCAAACCATGGGCACTCCTCATTACCCCCAAACCATGGGGACTCCTCATTACCCCCAAACTTTGGGGACTCCTCATTACCCCTAAACCATGGGGACTCCTTATTACCCCCAAACCATGGGGACACCTCATTACCCCCAAACCATGGGGACTCCTCATTACCCCCAAACCATGGGGACACCTCATTACCCCCAAACCATGGGGACTCCTCATTACCCCCAAACCATGGGGACTCCTCATTACCCCCAAACCATGGGGACTCCTCATTACCCCCAAACCATGGGGACTCCTTATTACCCCCAAACCATGGGGACTCCTCATTACCCCCAAACCATGGGGACTCCTCATTACCCCCAAACCATGGGGACTCCTTATTACCCCCAAACCATGGGACTCCTTATTACCCCCAAACCATGGGGACTCCTCATTACCCCCAAACCATGGGGACTCCTCATTACCCCCAAACCATGGGGACTCCTCATTTCCCCCAAACCATGGGGACTCCTTATTACCCCCAAACCATGGGGACTCCTCATTACCCCCAAACCATGGGGACTCCTCATTACCCCCAAACCATGGGGACTCCTTATTACCCCCAAACCATGGGGACTCCTCATTACCCCCAAACCATGGGCACTCCTCATTACCCCCAAACCATGGGGACTCCTCATTACCCCCAAACTTTGGGGACTCCTCATTACCCCCAAACCATGGGGACTCCTTATTACCCACAAACCATGGGGACACCTCATTACCCCCAAACCATGGGGACTCCTCATTACCCCCAAACCATGGGGACTCCTCATTACCCCCAAACCATGGGGACTCCTCATTACCCCCAAACCATGGGGACTCCTCATTACCCCCAAACCATGGGGACTCCTCATTACCCCCAAACCATGGGGACTCCTTATTACCCCCAAACCATGGGGACTCCTCATTACCCCCAAACCATGGGGACTCCTCATTACCCCCAAACCATGGGGACTCCTTATTACCCCCAAACCATGGGACTCCTTATTACCCCCAAACCATGGGGACTCCTCATTACCCCCAAACCATGGGGACTCCTTATTACCCCCAAACCATGGGGACACCTCATTACCCCCAAACCATGGGGACACCTCATTACCCCAAACCATGGGACTCCTTATTACCCCCAAACCATGGGGACTCCTCATTACCCCCAAACCATGGGGACTCCTCATTACCCCCAAACCATGGGGACACCTCATTACCCCCAAACCATGGGGACTCCTTATT
The DNA here is from genome assembly GCA_026770705.1 of Isurus oxyrinchus. Lineage (NCBI taxonomy): Eukaryota > Metazoa > Chordata > Chondrichthyes > Lamniformes > Lamnidae > Isurus > Isurus oxyrinchus. The sequence continues at coordinate 21,657 of JANJGN010004039.1, forward strand.
ACCCCCAAACCATGGGACACCTCATTACCCCCAAACCATGGGGACACCTCATTACCCCCAAACCATGGGGACACCTCATTACCCCCAAACCATGGGACACCTCATTACCCCCAAACCATGGGGACACCTCATTACCCCCAAACCATGGGGTCTCCTTATTACCCCCAAACCATGGGGACTCCTTATTACCCCCAAACCATGGGGACACCTCATTACCCCCAAACCATGGGGACACCTCATTACCCCCAAACCATGGGGACTCCTTATTACCCCCAAACCATGGGGACACCTCATTACCCCCAAACCATGGGGACACCTCATTACCCCCAAACCATGGGGACACCTCATTACCCCCAAACCATGGGGACACCTCATTACCCCCAAACCATGGGGACACCTCATTACCCCCAAACCATGGAGTCTCCCCAGTTTCCTCCAGCTAATATTAATCGGGATACAGAATCTAACTGGATGGGGACGAGGGATAATGCAGCGAGGCATCTGGTCAACTGGAATCATTCCCAGAGCAGTTATCAGAGGGAGGGAAGCGGCGGCGTTAATCTGGGAGATCTTGTATCTGGCCAGTAACTCCTATCTCAATGAAAGGGCACTGAAGATATGGAGGGGCTCACAGAACAGGCAGTTTCCCATTGTTGGACTGGAGAGACAGGGAATCCTTACTCCCGGAGGGAATACAGGAATCTCAGGACCTGGGAACTGTAAGAACGAATAGGCAGCATGGACTTCAGGCAGGAACTGCTTTCCCGAGCTAGCTTTTGAGAGAGAGGGTGGATCAGGGTGGGGTCGTAGATGTGGTTTATCTAGCCTTTCCCAGAAGCTTCTAATGCGGTTTTACAAAACTGATAAAGATGAAGGGCAGAGAACGGCGAGAGAGGGAAAAGGGGCTGAATGGATTGCTGCCTCTGACTCTAAAAGGGAGAGCAGACGTTGGGAGTGAAGGGAAGACATTCAGAGCTACAGAAGGTGTAAGGGAGAGTGGACAAGATTCAGTGCTTATCAGAATTTCCAACAAACATTCAGCGAGAAATCAAAGACCCAACGTCGATATCTCCAGCTGCAGCAGAGTCTGGGATCGAGGTGGTGGTTGGGGTGGGGGGCGATGGTCAGTTCTGAGCGGAAAGGTTCCCAGTTAAAGCAGTAAATTCATCAACTCACCAAATCAACAGGTGAACGTGAGGTTGTATATTTTGTAAGGAATATGAGGGAGGTCAGGTGTGAGTCTGGGTGGGGTAAATGTGTGAGTCTGGGTGGGGTAAATGTGTGAGTCAGGGTGGGGTAAATGTGTGAGTCTGGGTGGGGTAAATGTGTGAGTCTGGGTGGGGTAAATGTGTGAGTCGGGGTGGGGTAAATGTAAGAGTCTGGGTGGGGTAAATGTGTGATCTGTGTGGGGTAAATGTGTGAGTCTGGGGGGGGGGGGTAAATGTGTGAGTCTGGGTGGGGTAAATGTGTGAGTCTAGGTAGGGTAATTTTGTGGTTCTGTGTGGGGTAAATGTGTAAATCTGGGTGGGGTAATTTTGTGAGTCTGTGTGGGGTAAATGTGTGAGTCTGTGTGGGGTAAATGTGTGAGTCTGGGTGGAGTAAATGTGTGAGTCTGGGGGGGGGGTAAATGTGTGAGTCTGTGTGGGGTAAATGTGTGAGTCTGTGTGGGGGTAAATGTGTGAGACTGGGTGGGGTAAATGTGTGAGTCTGGGTGGGGTAAATGTGTGAGTCTGGGTGGGGTAAATGTGTGAGTCTGGGTGGGGTAAATGTGTGCGTCTGGGTGGGGTAAATGTGTGAGTCTGGGGGGGGGTAAATGTGTGAGTCTGGGTGGTGTAAATGTGTGAGTCTGGGAGGGGTAAATGTTTGAGTCTGGGTGGGGTAAATGTGAGAGTCTGGGAGGGGTAAATGTGCGAGTCTGGGTGGGGGAAATGTGTGAGTCTGTGTGGGGTAAATGTATGAGTCTGTGTGGGGTAAATGTGTGAGTCTGGGTGGGGTAAATGTGTGAGTCTGGGTGGGGTAAATAAGTGAGTCTGGCTGGGGTTAATGTGAGAGTCTGGGTGGGGTAAATGTGTGAGTCAGGGTGGGGTAAATGTGTGAGTCAGGGTGGGGTAAGGGTAAATGTGTGAGTCTGGGGGGGGGTAAATGTGTGAGTCTGTGTGGGGTAAATGTGTGTGTCTGGGTAGGGTAAATGTGTGAGTCTGGGTGGGTTAAATGTGTGAGTCTGGGTGGGGTAAATGAGAGAGTCAGGGTAGGGTAAATGTGTGAGTCTGGGTGGGGTAAATGTGTGAGTCTGGATGGGGTAAATGTGTGTGTCTGGGTGGGGTAAATGTGAGACTCTGGGTGGGGTAAATGTCAGAGTCTGGGTGGGGTAAATGTGTAAATCTGGGTGGGGTAATTTTGTGAGTCTGTGTGGGGTAAATGTGTGAGTCTGTGTGGGGTAAATGTGTGAGTCTGGGTGGAGTAAATGTGTGAGTCTGGGGGGGGGGGTAAATGTGTGAGTCTGTGTGGGGTAAATGTGTGAGTCTGTGTGGGGTAAATGTGTGAGACTGGGTGGGGTAAATGTGTGAGTCTGGGTGGGGTAAATGTGTGAGTCTGGGTGGGGTAAATGTGTGAGTCTGGGTGGGGTAAATGTGTGCGTCTGGGTGGGGTAAATGTGTGAGTCTGGGGGGGGGGTAAATGTGTGAGTCTGGGTGGTGTAAATGTGTGAGTCTGGGAGGGGTAAATGTTTGAGTCTGGGTGGGGTAAATGTGAGAGTCTGGGAGGGGTAAATGTGCGAGTCTGGGTGGGGAAAATGTGTGAGTCTGTGTGGGGTAAATGTATGAGTCTGTGTGGGGTAAATGTGTGAGTCTGGGTGGGGTAAATGTGTGAGTCTGGGTGGGGTAAATAAGTGAGTCTGGCTGGGGTTAATGTGAGAGTCTGGGTGGGGTAAATGTGTGAGTCAGGGTGGGGTAAATGTGTGAGTCAGGGTGGGGTAAATGTGTGAGTCTGGGGGGGGTAAATGTGTGAGTCTGTGTGGGGTAAATGTGTGTGTCTGGGTAGGGTAAATGTGTGAGTCTGGGTGGGGTAAATGTGTGAGTCTGGGTGGGGTAAATGAGAGAGTCAGGGTAGGGTAAATGTGTGAGTCTGGGTGGGGTAAATGTGTGAGTCTGGATGGGGTAAATGTGTGTGTCTGGGTGGGGTAAATGTGAGACTCTGGGTGGGGTAAATGTCAGAGTCTGGGTGGGGTAAATGTGAGAGTCTGGGTGGGGTAAATGTGAGAGTCTGGGTGGGGTAATTGTGTGAGTCTGGGTGGGGTAAATGTGTGAGTCTGGGTGGGGTAAATGTGAGAGTCAGGGTGGGGTAAATGTGTGAGTCTGTGTGGGGTAAATGTGTGAATCTGAGTGGGGTAAATGTGTGAGTCTGTGTGGGGTAAATGTGTGAGTCTGTGTGGGGTAAATGTGTGAGTACGGGTGGGGTAAATGTGTGAGTCTGTGTGGGGTAAATGTGTGAGTCTGAGTGGGGTAAATGTGTGAGTCTGGGTGGGGTAAATGTGTGAGTCTAGGTAGGGTAATTTTGTGGTTGTGTGTGGGGTAAATGTGTGAGTCTGTGTGGGGTAAATGTGTGAGTACGGGTGGGGTAAATGTGTGAGTCTGTGTGGGGTAAATGTGTGAGTCTGGGTGGGGTAAATGTGTGCGTCTGGGTGGGGTAAATGTGTGAGTCTGGGGGGGGGTAAATGTGTGAGTCTGGGTGGTGTAACTGTGTGAGTCTGGGAGGGGTAAATGTTTGAGTCTGGGTGGGGTAAATGTGAGAGTCTGGGTGGGGTAAATGTGTGAGTCTGTGTGGGGTAAATGTATGAGTCTGTGTGGGGTAAATGTGTGAGTCTGGGTGGGGTAAATGTGTGAGTCTGGGTGGGGTAAATGTGTGAGTCTGGCTGGGGTAAATGTGAGAGTCTGGGTGGGGTAAATGTGTGAGTCAGGGTGGGGTAAATATGTGAGTCAGGGTGGGGTAAATGTGTGAGTCTGGGGGGGGTAAATGTGTGAGTCTGTGTGCGGTAAATGTGTGTGTCTGGGTGGGGTAAATGTGTGAGTCTGGGTGGGGTAAATGTGTGAGTCTGGGTGGGGTAAATGAGAGAGTCAGGGTGGGGTAAATGTGTGAGTCTGGGTGGGGTAAATGTGTGAGCCTGGATGGGGTAAATGTGTGTGTCTGGGTGGGGTAAATGTGAGACTCTGGGTGGGGTAAATGTCAGAGTCTGGGAGGGGTAAATGTGAGAGTCTGGGTGGGGTAAATGTGAGTGTCTGGGTGGGGTAAAAGTGTGAGTCTGGGTGGGGTAAATGTGTGAGTCTGGGTGGGGTAAATGTGAGAGTCAGGGTGGGGTAAATGTGTGAGTCTGTGTGGGGTAAATGTGTGAGTCTGAGTGGGGTAAATGTGTGAGTCTGTGTGGGGTAAATGTGTGAGTCTGTGTGGGGTAAATGTGTGAGTCTGGGTGGGGTAAATGTGTGAGTCTGGGTGGGGTAAATGTGTGAGTCTGTGAGGGGTAAATGTGTGAGTCTGAGTGGGGTAAATGTGTGAGTCTGGGTGGGGAAAATGAGAGAGTCCGGGTGGGGTAAATGTGAGAGTCTGGGTGGGGTAAATGTGAGAGTCTGGGTGGGGTAAAAGTGTGAGTCTGGGTGGGGTAAATGTGTGAGTCTGGGTGGGGTAAATGTGAGAGTCAGGGTGGGGTAAATGTGTGAGTCTGTGTGGGGTAAATGTGTGAGTCTGAGTGGGGTAAATGTGTGAGTCTGTGTGGGGTAAATGTGTGAGTCTGTGTGGGGTAAATGTGTGAGTAAGGGTGGGGTAAATGTGTGAGTCTGTGTGGGGTAAATGTGTGAGACTGAGAGGGGTAAATGTGTGAGTCTGGGTGGGGTAAATGTGTGAGTCTAGGTAGGGTAATATTGTGGTTCTGTGTGGGGTAAATGTGTGAGTCGGTGTGGGGTAAATGTGTGAGTCTGGGGGCGGGGGTAAATGTGTGAGTCTGTGTGGGGTAAATGTGTGAGTCTGTGTGGGGTAAATGTGTGAGTCTGGGTGGGGTAAATGTGTGAGTCTGGGTGGGGTAAATGTGTGAGTCTGGGTGGGGTAAATGTGTGCGTCAGGGTGGGGTAAATGTGTGAGTCTGTGTGGGGTAAATGTATGAGTCTGTGTGGGGTAAATGTGTGAGTCTGGGTGGGGTAAATGTGTGAGTCTGGGTGGGGTAAATGTGTGAGTCTGGCTGGGGTAAATGTGAGAGTCTGGGTGGGGTAAATGTTTGAGTCAGGGTGGGGTAAATGTGTGAGTCAGGGTGGGGTAAATGTGTGAGTCTGGGGGGGGTTAATGTGTGAGTCTGTGTGGGGTAAATGTGTGTGTCTGGGTGGGGTAAATGTGTGAGTCTGGGTGGGGTAAATGTGTGAGTCTGGGTGGGGTAAATGAGAGAGTCAGGGTGGGGTAAATGTGTGAGTCTGTGTGGGGTAAATGTGTGAGTCTGGATGGGGTAAATGTGTGTGTCTGGGTGGGGTAAATGTGAGACTCTGGGTGGGGTAAATATCAGAGTCTGGGAGGGGTAAATGTGAGAGTCTGGGTGGGGTAAATGTGAGTGTCTGGGTGGGGTAAAAGTGTGAGTCTGGGTGGGGTAAATGTGTGAGTCTGGGTGGGGTAAATGTGAGAGTCAGGGTGGGGTAAATGTGTGAGTCTGGGTGGGGTAAATGTGTGAGTCTGGGTGGGGTAAATGTGTGAGCCTGGGTGGGGTAAATGTGAGAGCCTGGGTGGGGTAAAAGTGTGAGTCTGGGTGGGGTAAATGTGTGAGTCTGGGTGGGGTAAATGTGAGAGTCAGGGTGGGGTAAATGTGTGAGTCTGTGTGGGGTAAATGTGTGAGTCTGAGTGGGGTAAATGTGTGAGTCTTTGTGGGGTAAATGTGTGAGTCTGTGTGGGGTAAATGTGTGAGTACGGGTGGGGTAAATGTGTGAGTCTGTGTGGGGTAAATGTGTGAGTCTGAGAAGGGTAAATGTGTGAGTCTGGGTGGGGTAAATGTGTGAGTCTAGGTAGGGTAATTTTGTGGTTCTGTGTGGGGTAAATGTGTAAATCTGGGTGGGGTAATTTTGTGAGTCTGTGTGGGGTAAATGTGTGAGTCTGTGTGGGGTAAATGTGTGAGTCTGGGTGGGGTAAATGTGTGAGTCTGGGGGGGGGTAAATGTGTGAGTCTGTGTGGGGTAAATGTGTGAGTCTGTGTGGGGTAAATGTGTGAGTCTGGGTGGGGTAAATGTGTGAGTCTGGGTGGGGTAAATGTGTGAGTCTGGGAGGAGTAAATGTGTGCGTCTGGGTGGGGTAAATGTGTGAGTCTGTGTGGGGTAAATGTATGAGTCTGTGTGGGATAAATGTGTGAGTCTGGGTGGGGTAAATGTGTGAGTCAGGGTGGGGTAAATGTGTGAGTCAGGGTGGGGTAAATGTGTGAGTCTGGGGGGGGTTAATGTGTGAGTCTGTGTGGGGTAAATGTGTGTGTCTGGGTGGGGTAAATGTGTGAGTCTGGGTGGGGTAAATGTGTGAGTCTGGGTGGGGTAAATGTGTGAGTCTGGGTGGGGTAAATGAGAGAGTCAGGGTGGGGTAAATGTGTGAGTCTGTGTGGGGTAAATGTGTGAGACTGGATGGGGTAAATGTGTGTGTCTGGGTGGGGTAAATGTGAGACTCTGGGTGGGGTAAATATCAGAGTCTGGGAGGGGTAAATGTGAGAGTCTGGGTGGGGTAAATGTGAGTGTCTGGGTGGGGTAAAAGTGTGAGTCTGGGTGGGGTAAATGTGTGAGTCTGGGTGGGGTAAATGTGAGAGTCAGGGTGGGGTAAATGTGTGAGTCTGGGTGGGGTAAATGTGTGAGTCTGGGTGGGGTAAATGTGTGACCTGGGTGGGGTAAATGTGTGAGTCTGGGTGGAGTAAATGTGTGAGTCTGTGTGGGGTAAATGTGTGAGTCTGAGTGGGGTAAATGTGTGAGTCTGTGTGGGGTAAATGTGTGAGACTGTGTGGGGTAAATGTGTGAGTCTGGGTGGGGTAAATGTGTGAGTCTGTGTGGGGTCAATGTGTGAGTCTGGGTGGGGTAAATGTGTGAGTCTGGGTGGGGTAAATGTGTGAGTCTGGGTGGGGTAAATGTGTGAGTCTGGGTGGGGTAAATGTGTGAGTCTGAGTGGGGTAAATGTGTGAGTCTGGGTGGGGAAAATGAGGGAGTCTGGGTGGGTTAAATGTGTGAGTCTGGGTGGGGTAAATTTGTGAGTCTGGGAGGGGTAAATGTGAGAGTCTGGGTGGGGTAAATGTGTGATTCTGGGTGGGGTAAATGTGTGAGTCTGTGTGGGGTAAATGTGTGAGTCTGGGAGGGGTAAATGTGTGAGTCTGTGTGGGGTAAATGTGTGAGTCTGGGTGGGGAAAATGTGTGAGTCTGTGTGGGGTAAATGTGTGAGTCTGTGTGGGGTAAATGTGTGAGTCTGTGTGGGGTAAATGTGTGAGTCTGGGTGGGGTAAATGTGTGAGTCTGGGTGGGGTAAATGTGTGAGTTGGGAGGGGTAAATGTGTGAGACTGTGTGGGGTAAATTTGTGAGTCTGGGTGGGGAAAATGTGTGAGTCTAGGTAGGGTAATTTTGTGGTTCTGTGTGGGGTAAATGTGTAAATCTGGGTGGGGTAATTTTGTGAGTCTGTGTGGGGTAAATGTGTGAGTCTGTGTGGGGTAAATGTGTGAGTCTGGGTGGGGTAAATGTGTGAGTCTGGGGGGGGGTAAATGTGTGAGTCTCTGTGGGGTAAATGTGTGAGTCTGTGTGGGGTAAATGTGTGAGTCTGGGGTGGGGTAAATGTGTGAGTCTGGGTGGGGTAAATGTGTGAGTCTGGGTGGGGTAAATGTGTGCGTCTGGGTGGGGTAAATGTGAGAGTCTGGGGGGGGGTAAATGTGTGAGTCTGGGTGGTGTAAATGTGTGAGTCTGGGAGGGGTAAATGTTTGAGTCTGGGTGGGGTAAATGTGAGAGTCTGGGTGGGGTAAATGTGTGAGTCTGGGTGGGGGAAATGTGTGAGTCTGTGTGGGGTAAATGTGTGAGTCTGTGTGGGGTAAATGTGTGAGTCTGGGTGGGGTAAATGTGTGAGTCTGGGTGGGGTAAATGTGTGAGTCTGGCTGGGGTAAATGTGAGAGTCTGGGTGGGGTAAATGTGTGAGTCAGGGTGGGGTAAATGTGTGAGTCAGGGTGGGGTAAATGTGTGAGTCTGGGGGGGGTAAATGTGTGAGTCTGTGTGGGGTAAATGTGTGAGTCTGGGTGGGGTAAATGTGTGAGTCTGGGTGGGGTAAATGTGTGAGTCTGGGTGGGGTAAATGAGAGAGTCAGGGTGGGGTAAATGTGTGAGTCTGTGCGGGGTAAATGTGTGAGTCTGGGTGGGGTAAATGTGTGTGTCTGGGTGGGGTAAATGTGAGACTCCGGGTGGGGTAAATGTCAGAGTCTGGGTGGGGTAAATGTGTGAGTCTGGGTGGGGTAAATGTGAGAGTCTGGGTGGGGTAAAAGTGTGAGTCTGGGTGGGGTAAATGTGTGAGTCTGGGTGGGGTAAATGTGTGAGTCAGGGTGGGGTAAATGTGTGAGTCTGGGTGGGGTAAATGTGTGAGTCTGGGTGGGGTAAATGTGTGCGTCTGGGTGGGGTAAATGTGTGAGTCTGTGTGGGGTAAATATATGAGTCTGTGTGGGGTACATGTGTGAGTCTGGGTGGGGTAAATGTGTGAGTCTGGGTGGGGTAAATGTGTGAGTCTGGCTGGGGTAAATGTGAGATTCTGGGTGGGGTAAATGTGTGAGTCAGGGTGGGGTAAATGTGTGAGTCAGGGTGGGGTAAATGTGTGAGTCTGGGGGGGGTTAATGTGTGAGTCTGTGTGGGGTAAATGTGTGTGTCTGGGTGGGGTAAATGTGCGAGTCTGGGTGGGGTAAATGTGTGAGTCTGGGTGGGGTAAATGTGTGAGTCTGGGTGGGGTAAATGAGAGAGTCAGGGTGGGGTAAATGTGTGAGTCTGTGTGGGGTAAATGTGTGAGACTGGATGGGGTAAATGTGTGTGTCTGGGTGGGGTAAATGTGAGACTCTGGGTGGGGTAAATATCAGAGTCTGGGAGGGGTAAATGTGAGAGTCTGGGTGGGGTAAATGTGAGTGTCTGGGTGGGGTAAAAGTGTGAGTCTGGGTGGGGTAAATGTGTGAGTCTGGGTGGGGTAAATGTGAGAGTCAGTGTGGGGTAAATGTGTGAGTCTGGGTGGGGTAAATGTGTGAGTCTGTGTGGGGTAAATGTGTGAGTCTGGGTGGGGTAAATGAGTGAGTCTGGGTGGGGTAAATGTGAGAGTCTGTGAGGGGTAAATGTGTGAGTCTGAGTGGGGTAAATGTGTGAGTCTGGGTGTGGAAAATGAGGGAGTCTGGGTGGGGTAAATGTGTGAGTCTGGGTGGGGTAAATGTGTGAGTCTGGGAGGGGTAAATGTGAGAGTCTGGGTGGGGTAAATGTGTGAGTCTGGGTGGGGTAAATGTGTGAGTCAGGGTGGGGTAAATGTGTGAGTCTGGGAGGGGTAAATGTGTGAGTCTGTGTGGGGTAAATGTGTGAGTCTGGGTGGGGTAAATGTGTGAGTCTGTGTGGGGTAAATGTGTGAGTCTGGGTGGGGTAAATGTGTGAGTCTGTGTGGGGTAAATGTGTGAGTCTGGGTGGGGTAAATGTGTGAGTCTGGGTGGGGTAAATGTGTGAGTTGGGAGGGGTAAATGTGTGAGTCTGTGTGGGGTAAATGTGTGAGTCTGGGTGGGGTAAATGTGTGAGTCTAGGTAGGGTAATTTTGTGGTTCTGTGTGGGGTAAATGTGTAAATCTGGGTGGGGTAAATTTGTGAGTCTGTGTGGGGTAAATGTGTGAGTCTGTGTGGGGTAAATGTGTGAGTCTGGGTGGGGTAAATGTGTGAGTCTGGGGGGGGGGTAAATGTGTGAGTCTGTGTGGGGTAAATGTGTGAGTCTGTGTGGGGTAAATGTGTGAGTCTGTGTGGGGTAAACGTGTGAGTCTGGGTGGGGTAAATGTGTGAGTCTGGGTGGGGTAAATGTGTGAGTCTGGGTGGGGTAAATGTGTGCGTCTGGGTGGGGTAAATGTGAGAGTCTGGGGGCGGGGTAAATGTGTGAGTCTGGGTGGTGTAAATGTGTGAGTCTGGGAGGGGTAAATGTTTGAGTCTGGGTGGGGTAAATGTGAGAGTCTGGGTGGGGTAAATGTGTGAGTCTGGGTGGGGGAAATGTGTGAGTCTGTGTGGGGTAAATGTGTGAGTCTGTGTGGGGTAAATGTGTGAGTCTGGGTGGGGTAAATGTGTGAGTCTGGGTGGGGTAAATGTGTGAGTCTGGCTGGGGTAAATGTGAGAGTCTGGGTGGGGTAAATGTGTGAGTCAGGGTGGGGTAAATGTGTGAGTCCGGGTGGGGTAAATGTGTGAGTCTGGGGGGGGTAAATGTGTGAGTCTGTGTGGGGTAAATGTGTGTGTCTGTGTGGGGTAAATGTGTGAGTCTGGGTGGGGTAAATGTGTGAGTCTGTGTGGGGTAAATGAGAGAGTCAGGGTGGGGTAAATGTGTGAGTCTGTGTGGGGTAAATGTGTGAGTCTGGGTGGGGTAAATGTGTGTGTCTGGGTGGGGTAAATGTGAGACTCTGGGTGGGGTAAATGTCAGAGTCTGGGTGGGGTAAATGTGTGAGTCTGGGTGGGGTAAATGTGTGAGTCTGGGTGGGGTAAATGTGTGAATCTGGGTGGGGTAAATGTGAGTCTGGGTGGGGTAAAAGTGTGAGTCTGGGTGGGGTAAATGTGTGAGTCTGGGTGGGGTAAATGTGTGAGTCAGGGTGGGGTAAATGTGTGAGTCTGGGTGGGGTAAATGTGTGAGTCTGGGTGGGGTAAATGTGTGAATCTGGGTGGGGTAATTGTGAGTCTGGGTGGGGTAAATGTGAGAGTCTGGGTGGGGTAAATGTGTGAGTCTGGGTGGGGTAAATGTGTGAGTCTGGGTGGGGTAAATGTGTGAGTCAGGGTGGGGTAAATGTGTGAGTCTGGGTGGGGTAAATGTGTGAGTCTGGGTAGGGTAAATGTGAGAGTCTGTGTGGGGTAAATGTGTGAGTCTGTGTGGGGTAAATGTGAGAGTCTGGGTGGGGGAAATGTGTGAGTCTGGGAGGGGTAAATGTGTGAGTCTGGATGGGGTAAATTTTTGAGTCTGTGGGGGTAAATGTGTGAGTCTGGGTGGGGTAAATGTGTGAGTCTGGGTGGGGTAAATTTGTGAGTCAGGTGGGGTAAATGTGTGAGTCTGTGTGGGGTAAATGTGTGAGTCTGTGTGGGGTAAATGTGTGAGTCTGGGTGGGGTAAATGTGAGAGTCTGTGTGGGGTAAATGTGTGAGTCTGTGTGGGGTAAATGTGTGAGTCTGGGTGGTGTAAATGTGTGAGTCTGGGTGGGGTAAATGTGTGAGTCTGGGTGGGGTAAATGTGTGAGTCTGGGTGGGGTAAATGTGTGAGTCTGGGTGGGGTAAATGTGAGAGTTTGGGTGGGGTAAATGTGTGAGTCTGGGTGGGGTAAATGTGTGAGTCTGGGTGGGGTAAATGTGTGAGTCTGGGTGGGGTAAATGTGTGAGTCTGGGTGGGGTAAATGTGTGAGTCTGGGTGGGGTAAATGTGTGAGTCTGGGGGGGGTAAATGTGTGAGTCTGGGTGGGGTAAATGTGTGAGTCTGGGCGGGGGTAAATGTGAGAGTCTCGAGGGGTAAATGTGTGAGTCTGTGTGGGGTAAACGTGTGAGTCTGGGAGGGGTAAATGTGAGAGTCTGGGTGGGGTAAATGTGTCAGTCTGTGTGGGGTAAATGTGTGAGTCTGTGTAGGGTAAATGTGAGAGTCTGTGTGGGGTAAATGTGTGAGTCTGTGAGGGGTAAATGTGAGAGTTTTGGTGGGGTAAATGTGAGAGTCTGTGTGGGGTAAATGTGTGAGTCTGTGTGGGGTAAATGTGTGAGTCTGGGTGGGGTAAATGTGTGAGTCTGTGTGGGGTAAATGTGTGAGTCTGGGTGGGGTCAATGTGTGAGTCTGGGTGGGGTAAATGTGTGAGTCTGTGTGGGGTAAATTTGTGAGTCTGGGTGGGGTAAATGAGTGAGTCTGGGTGGGGTAAATGTGTGAGTCTGGGTGGGGTAAATGTGTGAGTCTGGGTGGGGTAAATGAGTGAGTCTGGGTGGGGTAAATGTGTGAGTCTGTGTGGGGTAAATGTGAGAGTCTGGGTGTGGTATATGTGTGTGTCTGTGTGGGCTAAATGTGTGAGTCTGGGTGGGGTAAATGTGAGAGACCGTGTGGGGTAAATGTGTGAGTCTGGGTGGTGTAAATGTGTAAGTCTGGGTGGGGTAAATGTGTGAGTCTGGGTGCGGTAAATTTGTGAGTCTGTGTGGGGTAAATGTGTGAGTCTGGGTGGGGTAAATGTGTGAGTCTGGGTGCGGTAAATGTGTGAGTCTGTGTGGGGTAAATGTGTGAGTCTGGGTGGGGTAAATGTGTGAGTCTGGGTGGGGTAAATGTGTGAGTCTGGGTGCGGTAAATTTGTGAGTCTGTGTGGGGTAAATGTGTGAGTCTGGGTGGGGTAAATGTGTGAGTCTGGGTGCGGTAAATGTGTGAGTCTGTGTGGGGTAAATGTGTGAGTCTGGGTGGGGTAAATGTGTGAGTCTGGGTGGGGTAAATGTGTGAGTCTGGGTGCGGTAAATGTGTGAGTCTGTTTGGGGTAAATGTGTGAGTCTGTGTGGGGTAAATGTGTGAGTCTGTGTGGGGTAAATGTGTGAGTCTGGGTGGGGTAAATGTGTGAGTCTGTGTGGGGTAAATGTGTGAGTCTAGGTTGGGTAAATGTGTGAGTCTGGGTAGGGTAAATGTGAGAGTCTGGGTGGGGTAAATGTGTGAGACTGGGTGGGGTAAATGTGTGAGTCTGGGTGGGGTAAATGTGTGAGTCTGGGTGGGGTAAATGTGTGAGTCTGGGTAGGGTAAATGTGAGAGTCTGGGTGGGGTAAATGTGTGAGTCTGGGTGGGGTAAATGTGTGAGTCTGGGTGGGGTAAATGTGTGAGTCTGGGTGGGGTAAATGTGTGAGTCTGGGTGGGGTAAAAGTGTGAGTCTGGGTGGGGTAAATGTGTGAGTCTGGGTGGAGTAAATGTGTGAGTCTTGGTGGGGTAAATGTGAGAGTCTGGGGGCGGGTAAATGTGTGAGACTGGGTGGGGTAAATTTGATAGTCTGAGTGGGGTAAATGTGAGAGTCTGGGTGGGGTAAATTTGTGAGTCTGGGTGGGGTAAATGTGTGAGTCTGGGAGGGGTAAATGTGTGAGTCTGGGTGGGGTAAATGTGTGAGTCTGGGTGGGGTAAATGTGAGAGTCTGGGTGGGGTAAATGTGTGAGTCTGTGTGGGGTAAATGTGTGAGTCTGGGTGGGGTAAATGTGAGAGTCTGGGTGGGGTAAATGTGTAGGTCTGGGTGGGGTAAATGTGAGAGTCTGGGTGGGGTAAATGTGAGAGTCTGGGTGGGGTAAATGTGTGAGTCTGGGTGGGGTAAATGTGTGAGTCTGGGTGGGGTAAATGTGAGAGTCTGGGTGGGGTAAATGTGTGAGTCTGGGTGGGGTAAATGTGTGAGTCTGTGTGGGGTAAATGTGAGAGTCTGTGTGGGGTAAATGTGTGAGTCTGGGTGGGGTAAATTTGTGAGTCTGTGTGGGGTAAATGTGTGAGTCTGGGTGGGGTAAATGTGTGAGTCTGGGTGGGGTAAATGTGTGAGTCTGGGTGGGGTAAATGTGTGAGTCTGGGTGGGTAAATGTGTGAGTCTGGGTGGGGTAAATGTGTTCGTCTGTGTGGGGTAAATGTGTGAGTCTGGGTGGGGTAAATGTGTGAGTCTGGGTGGGGTAAATGCGTGATTCTGGCGGGGGGGGGTAAATGTGTGAGTCTGGGGGGGTAAATGTGTGAGTCTGGATGGGGTAAATGTGTGAGTCTGGGTGGGGTAAATATGTGAGTCTGTGTGGGGTAAATGTGTGAGTCTGGGTGGGGTAAATGTGAGAGTCTGTGTTGGGTAAATGTGTGAGCCAGGGTGGGGTAAATGTTAGAGTCTGGGGGGGTAAATGTGTGAGTCTGGATGGGGTAAATGTGTGAGTCTGGGTGGGGTAAATGTGTGAGTCTGTGTGGGGTAAATTTGTGAGTCTGGGTGGGGTAAATGTGAGAGTCTGTGTTGGGTAAATGTGTGAGCCTGGGTGGGGTAAATGTTAGAGTCTGGGTGGGGTAAATGTGCGAGTCTGGGTGGGGTAAATGTGTGAGTCTGCGAGGGGTAAATGTGAGACTTTTGGTGGGGTAAATGTGAGAGTCTGTGTGGGGTAAATTAGTGAGTCTGGGTGGGGGAAATGAGTGAGTCTGGGTGGGGTAAATGTGTGAGTCTGGGGGGGGGTAAATGTGTGAGTCTGTGTGGGGTAAATGTGAGAGTCTGGGTGGGGTATATGTGTGTGTCTGTGTGGGGTAAATGTGTGAGTCTGGGGGGGGGGTAAATGTGTGAGTCTATGTGGGGTAAATGTGAGAGTCTGGGTGGGGTATATGTGTGTGTCTGTGTGGGGTAAATGTGTGAGTCTGGGTGGGGTAAATGTGTTAGTCTGGGTGGGGTAAATGTGTGAGTCTGGGGGGGGGGGTAAATGTGTGAGTCTGTGTGGGGTAAATGTGACAGTCTTGGTGGGGTAAATGAGTGAGTCTGGGTGGGGTAAATGCGTGAGTCTGGGTGTGGTAAATGTGTGAGTCTGGGGGGGGGGGAAATGTGTGAGTCTGTGTGGGGTAAATGTGAGAGTCTGGGGGGGGTATATGTGTGTGTCTGTGTGGGGTAAATGTGTGAGTCTGGGTGGGGTAAATGTGTGAGACTGTGCGGGGTAAATGTGAGAGACCGTGTGGGGTAAATGTGTGAGCCTGGGTGGGGTAAATGTGTGAGTCTGGGTGGGGTAAATGTGTGAGTCTGTGTGGGGTAAATGTTTGAGTCTGTGTGGGGTAAATGTGTGAGTCTGTGTGGGGTAAATGTGTGAGTCTGGGTGGGGTTAATGTGTGAGTCAATGTGGGGTAAATAAGTTAGTCTGGGTGGGGTAAATGTGTGAGTCTGCATGGGGTAAATGTGAGAGTCTGGGTGGGGTAAATGTGTGAGTCTATGTGGGGTAAATGTGTGAGTCTGGGGGGGGTAAATGTGAGAGTCTGTGTGGGGTAAATGTGTGAGACTGGGTGGGGTAAATGTGTGAGTCTGGGTGCGGTAAATGTGTGAGACTGGGTGGGGTAAATGTGTGAGTCTGGGTGGGATAAATGTGTGAGTCTGGGTAGGGTAAATGTGTGAGTCTGGGTGGGGTAAATGTGAGAGTCTGGGTGGGGTAAATGTTTGAGTCTGGGTGGGGTAAATGTGTGAGTCTGGGGGCGAGTAAATGTGTGAGTCTGGGTGGGGTAAATGTGTGAGTCTGGGTGGGGTAAATGTGAGAGTCTGGGTGGGGTAAATGTTTGAGTCTGGGTGGGGTAAATGTGTGAGTCTGGGGGCGAGTAAATGTGTGAGTCTGGGTGGGGTAAATGTGTGAGACTGGGCGGGGTAAATGTGTGAGTCTGGGTGGGGTAAATGTGTGAGTCTGGGTGGGGTAAATGTGTGAATCTGTGTGGGGTAAATATAATAGTCTGAGTGGGGTAAATGTGAGAGTCTGGGTGGGGTAAATGTGT
>JANJGN010004040.1:0-37308 GCA_026770705.1 Isurus oxyrinchus
GTACTCGCTCTCTCTCATGTGTACTCTCTCTCACGTACTCTCTCTCTCGCGCGTACTCTCTCTCTCTCGCGCGTACTCTCTCTCTCTCGCGCGTACTCTCTCTCTGTCACGCGTACTCTCTCTCTCTCGTGCGCATACTCTCTCTCCCTCGCGCGTACTCTCTCTCTCTCGCGCGTACTCTCTCTCTCGCGCGAACTCTCTCTCTCTCACGTGTACTCTCTCTCTCTCTCACGCGTACTCTCTCTCTCCTCGCGCGTACTCTCTCTCTCTCTCGCGCGTACTTTCTCTCTCTCAATCGCGCGTACTTTCTCTCTCTCAATCGCGCGTACTCTCTCTCTCTCACTCGCGCGTACTCTCTCTCTCTCACTCGCGCGTACTCTCTCTCTCTCACTCGCGCGTACTCTCTCTCTCTCACTCGTGTGTACTCTCTCTCACGCGTGCTCTCTCTCACGTACTCTCTCTCACGCGTACTCTCTCTCACGTACTCTCTCTCCCTCACGCGTACTCTCTCTCACGTACTCTCTCTCTCTCGCGCGTACTCTCTCTCACATACTCTCTCTCTTGCGCGTACTCTCTCTCTCTCACGCGTACTCTCTCTCTCTCACTCGCGCATACTCTCTCTCTCTCTCACTCGCGCGTACTCTCTCTCTCTCTCTCACTCGCGCGTACTCTCTCTCTCTCTCACTCGCGCGTACTCTCTCTCTCTCACTCGCGCGTACTCTCTCTCTCTCACTCGCGCATACTCTCTCTCTCTCTCTCTCACTCGCGCGTACTCTCTCTCTCTCTCACTCGCGCGTACTCTCTCTCCCACTCGCGCATACTCTCTCTCTCACTCGCGCGTACTCTCTCTCTCTCTCTCACTCGCGCGTACTTTCTCTCTCTCTCGCGCATACTCTCTCTCTCACTCGCGCGTACTCTCTCTCTCTCACTCCGTGCGTACTCATTCTCTCTCACTCGCGCGTACTCTCTCTCTCTCTCACTCGCGCGTACTCTCTCTCTCCCACTCGCGCGTACCCTCTCTCTCTCTCACTCGCGCGTACTCTCTCTCTCACTCGCGCGTACTCTCTCTCTCTCACTCGCGCGTACTCTCTCTCTCTCACTCGCGCGTACGCTCTCTCTCTCTCTCACTCGCGCGTACTCTCTCTCTCTTGCGCGTACTCTCTCTCTCTCTCGCGCGTACTCTCCTCTCTCTCTCTCGCGCGTACTCTCACTCTCTCTCTCACTCGCACGTGCTGTCTCTCTCTCTCACTCGCGCATACTCTCTCGCTTTCTCTCACTCGCGCGTTCTCTCTCTCTCACTCGCGCGTACTCTCTCTCACTCACGCGTACTCTCTCTCTCACTCGCGTACTCTCTCTCTCTCTCACTCGCGCCTACTCTCTCTCTCTCTCACTCGCGCGTACTCTCTCTCTCTCCTCTCTCACTCGCGGGTACTCTGTCTCTCTCTCACTCGCGCATTCTCTCTCTCACTCGCGCGTACTCTCTCTCTCTCTCACCTCGCGCGTACTCTCTCTCTCTCTCACTCGCGCGTACTCTCTCTCTCTCTCATCGCGCGTACTCTCTCTCTCACTCGCGCGTACTCTCTCTCTCTTTCTCTCACTCGCGAGTACTCTCTCTCTCTCACTCGCACGTACTCTCTCTCTCTCTCACTCGCGCGTACTCTCTCTCTCCTCACTCGCGCGTACTCTCTCTCTCTCTCACTCACGCGTACTCTCTCTCTCTCTCTCACTCGCGCGTACTCTCTCTCTCACTCGCGCGTACTCTCTCTCTCTCACTCGCGTGTACTCTCCCTCTCTCTCAGTCGCGCGTACTCTCTCTCTCTCTCACTCGCGCGTACTCTCTCTCTCTCACTCGCGTGTACTCTCTCTCTCACTCGCGCGTACTCTCTCTCTCTCTCACTCGCGCATACTCTCTCTCTCTCTCGCGCGTACTCTCTCTCACTCGCGCGTACTCTCTCTCTCTCACTCGCGCGTACTCTCTCTCTCTCACTCGCGCGTACTCTCTCTCTCTCACTCGCGCGTACTCTCCCTCACGCGTACTCTCTCTCACGTACTCTCTCTCCCTCACGCGTACTCTCTCTCACGTACTCGCTCTCTCTCGTGTGTACTCTCTCTCACGTACTCTCTCTCTCGCGCGTACTCTCTCTCTCTCGCGCGTACTCTCTCTCTCTCGCCGCGTACTCTCTCTCTCTCGTGCGCATACTCTCTCTCCCTCGCGCGTACTCTCTCTCTCTCGCGCGTACTCTCTCTCCTCGCGCGAACTCTCTCTCTCTCACGTGTACTCTCTCTCTCTCTCACGCGTACTCTCTCTCTCTCGCGCGTACTCTCTCTCTCTCTCGCGCGTACTTTCTCTCTCTCAATTGCGCGTACTCTCTCTCTCTCACTCGCGCGTACTCTCTCTCTCTCACTCGCGCGTACTCTCCTCTCTCTCACTCGCGCGTACTCTCTCTCTCTCACTCGTGTGTACTCTCTCTCACGCGTGCTCTCTCTCACGTACTCTCTCTCACGCGTACTCTCTCTCACGTACTCTCTCTCCCTCACGCGTACTCTCTCTCACGTACTCTCTCTCTCTCTCGCGCGTACTCTCTCTCACATACTCTCTCTCTTGTGCGTACTCTCTCTCTCTCACGCGTACTCTCTCTCCTCTCACTCGCGCATACTCTCTCTATCTCTCTCACTCGCGCGTACTCTCTCTCTCTCTCTCACTCGCGCGTACTCTCTCTCTCTCTCACTCGCGCGTACTCTCTCTCTCTCACTCGCGCGTACTCTCTCTCTCTCACTCGCCGCATACTCTCTCTCTCTCTCACTCGCGCGTACTCTCTCTCTCACTCGCGCGTACTCTCTCTCTCACTCGCGCGTACTCTCTCTCTCACTCGCGCATACTCTCTCTCTCTCTCACTCGCGCGTTACTCTCTCTCTCTCTCTCTCACTCGCGCGTACTCTCTCTCTCTCTCGCGCATACTCTCTCTCTCACTCGCCGCGTACTCTCTCTCTCTCACTCGCGCGTACTCATTCTCTCTCACTCGCGCGTACTCTCTCTCTCTCTCACTCGCGCGTACTCTCTCTCTCCCACTCGCGCGTACCCTCTCTCTCTCTCACTCGCGAGTACTCTCTCTCTCACTCGCGCGTACTCTCTCTCTCTCTCACTCGCGCGTACTCTCTCTCTCTCACTCGCGCGTACGCTCTCTCTCTCTCTCACTCGCGCGTACTCTCTCTCTCTTGCGCGTACTCTCTCTCTCTCTCGCGCGTACTCTCTCTCTCTCTCCGCGCGTACTCTCACTCTCTCTCTCACTCGCACGTGCTGTCTCTCTCTCTCACTCGCGCGTACTCTCTCTCTCTCTCACTCGCGCATACTCTCTCGCTTTCTCTCACTCGCGCGTTCTCTCTCTCTCACTCGCGCGTACTCTCTCTCTCTCACTCACAGCGTACTCTCTCTCTCACTCGCGCGTACTCTCTCTCTCTCTCACTCGCGCGTACTCTCTCTCTCTCTCACTCGCGCGTACTGTCTCTCTCTCTCTCTCACACGCGGGTACTCTGTCTCTCTCTCACTCGCGCATTCTCTCTCTCACTCGCGCGTACTCTCTCTCTCTCTCACTCGCGCGTACTCTCTCTCTCTCTCACTCGCGCGTACTCTCTCTCTCTCATCGCGCGTACTCTCTCTCTCACTCGCGCGTACTCTCTCTCTCTTTCTCTCACTCGCGAGTACTCTCTCTCTCTCACTCGCGCGTGCTCTCCTCTCTCTCACTCGCGCGTACTCTCTCTCTCACTTCGCGCGTACTCTCTCTCTCTCTCACTCACGCGTACTCTCTCTCTCTCTCTCTCACTCGCGCGTACTCTCTCTCTCACTCGCGCGTACTCTCTCTCTCTCACTCGCGTGTACTTCTCCCTCTCTCTCAGTCGCGCGTACTCTCTCTCTCTCTCACTCGCGCGTACTCTCTCTCTCTCACTCGCGTGTACTCTCTCTCTCACTCGCGCGTACTCTCTCTCTCTCTCACTCGCGCATACTCTCTCTCTCTCTCGCGCGTACTCTCTCTCTCTCGCGCGTACTCTCTCTGTCTCTCGCGCGTACCTCTCTCTCTCTCTCGCGTGTACTCTCTCTCTCTCGCACTCGCGCGTTCTCTCTCTCTCTCACTCGCGCATACTCTCTCTCTCTCACTCGCGCGTACTCTCTCTCTCTCACTCGCGCGTACTCTCCCTCACACGTACTCTCTCTCACGTACTCTCTCTCCCTCACGCGTACTCTCTCTCACGTACTCTCTCTCTCTCGCGCGTACTCTCTCTCTCTCGCGCGTACTCTCTCTCTCTCTCCCGCGCATACTCTCTCTCCCTCCGCGCGTACTCTCTCTCTCTCGCGCGAAACTCTCTCTCTCTCGCGCGTACTCTCTC
Organism: Isurus oxyrinchus; assembly: GCA_026770705.1. Taxonomy (NCBI): domain Eukaryota; kingdom Metazoa; phylum Chordata; class Chondrichthyes; order Lamniformes; family Lamnidae; genus Isurus; species Isurus oxyrinchus. Next base: position 4,384 of record JANJGN010004040.1, read on the forward strand.
TCTCTCGCGTGTACTCTCTCTCTCTCACACGTACTCTCTTTCTCTCGCGCGTACTCGCTCTCTCTCGCGCGTGTACTCTCTCTCACTCGCGCGTACTCTCTCTCTCTCACTCGCGCGTACTCTCTCTCTCTCACTCGCGCGTTACTCTCTCTCTCTCACTCGCGCGTACTCTCTCTCTCTCACTCGTGCGTACTCTCTCTCACGCGTACTCTCTCTCACGTACTCTCTCTCACGCGTACTCTCTCTCACGTACTCTCTCTCCCTCACCGCGTACTCTCTCTCACGTACTCTCTCTCTCTCGCGCGTACTCTCTCTCACATACTCTCTCTCTCGTGCGTACTCTCTCTCTCTCTTGCGTACTCTCTCTCTCTCGCGCGTACTCTCTCTCTCTCTCACTCGCGCGTACTCTCTCTCTCTCTCACGCGCGCGTACTCTCTCTCTCTCACTTGTGCGTACTCTCTCTCTCTCACTCGCGCGTACTCTCTCTCTCTCTCACGCGTACTCTCTCTCCCTCACGCGTACTCTCTCTCTCTCACTCTCGCATACTCTCTCTCTCTCTCTCACTCGCGCGTACTCTCTCTCTCTCTCTCTCGCGCGTACTCTCTCTCTCTCTCTCGCGCATACTCTCTCTCCCCTCGCGCGTACTCTGTCTCACTCGCGCGTACTCTCTCTCTCTCGCGCGTACTCTCTCTCTCTCGCGCGTACTCCCTCTCTCTCGCGTGTACTCTCTCTCTCTCACGCGTACTCTCTTTCTCTCGCGCGTACCTCGCTCTCTCTCGCGCGTGTACTCTCTCTCACTCGCGCGTACTCTCTCTCTCTCACTCGCGCGTACTCTCTCTCTCACTCGCGCGTACTCTCTCTCTCACTCGCGCGTACTCTCTCTCGCGCGTACTCTCTCTCTCTCGCGCGTACTCTCTCTCTCTCGTGCGCATACTCTCTCTCCCTCGAGCGTACTCTCTCTCTCTCGCGCGTACTCTCTCTCTCGCGCGAACTCTCTCTCTCTCGCGCGTACTCTCTCTCTCCCTCGCGCGTACTTTCTCTCTCTCAATCGCGCGTACTCTCTCTCTCTCACTCGCGCGTACTCTCTCTCTCTCACCTCGCGCGTACTCTCTCTCTCTCACTCCGCGCGTACTCTCCTCTCTCTCACTCGTGTGTACTCTCTCTCACGCGTGCTCTCTCTCACGTACTCTCTCTCACGCGTACTCTCTCTCACGTACTCTCTCTCCCTCACGCGTACTCTCTCTCACGTACTCTCTCTCTCTCGCGCGTACTCTCTCTCACATACTCTCTCTCTTGCGCGTACTCTCTCTCTCTCACCCGCGTACTCTCTCTCTCTCACTCGCGCATACTCTCTCTATCTCTCTCACTCGCGCGTACTCTCTCTCTCTCTCACTCGCGCGTACTCTCTCTCTCTCTCACTCGCGCGTACTCTCTCTCTCTCACTCGCGCGTACTCTCTCTCTCTCACTCGCGCATACTCTCTCTCTCTCCTCACTCGCGCGTACTCTCTCTCTCACTCGCGCGTACTCTCTCTCTCACTCGCGCATACTCTCTCTCTCTCTCACTCGCGCGTACTCTCTCTCTCTCTCTCACTCGCGCGTACTCTCTCTCTCTCTCCGCGCATACTCTCTCTCTCACTCGCCGCGTACTCTCTCTCTCTCACTCGCGCGTACTCATTCTCTCTCACTCGCGCGTACTCTCTCTCTCTCTCACTCGCGCGTACTCTCTCTCTCCCACTCGCGCGTACCCTCTCTCTCTCTCACTCGCGAGTACTCTCTCTCTCACTCGCGCGTACTCTCTCTCTCTCACTCGCGCGTACTCTCTCTCTCTCACTCGCGCGTACGCTCTCTCTCTCTCTCACTCGCGCGTACTCTCTCTCTCTTGCGCGTACTCTCTCTCTCTCTCCCGCGCGTACTCTCTCTCTCTCTCTCGCGCGTCTACTCTCTCTCTCTCTCGCGCGTACTCTCACTCTCTCTCTCACTCGCACGTGCTGTCTCTCTCTCTCACTCGCGCATACTCTCTCGCTTTCTCTCACTCGCGCGTTCTCTCTCTCTCACTCGCGCGTACTCTCTCTCTCTCACTCACGCGTACTCTCTCTCTCACTCGCGCGTACTCTCTCTCTCTCTCACTCGCGCGTACTCTCTCTCTCTCTCACTCGCGCGTACTGTCTCTCTCTCTCTCTCACACGCGGGTACTCTGTCTCTCTCTCACTCGCGCATTCTCTCTCTCACTCGCGCGTACTCTCTCTCTCTCTCACTCGCGCGTACTCTCTCTCTCTCTCACTCGCGCGTACTCTCTCTCTCTCATCGCGCGTACTCTCTCTCCTCCACTCGCGCGTACTCTCTCTCTCTTTCTCTCACTCGCGAGTACTCTCTCTCTCTCACTCGCGCGTACTCTCTCTCTCTCTCACTCGCGCGTACTCTCTCTCTCACTCGCCGCGTACTCTCTCTCTCTCTCACTCACGCGTACTCTCTCTCTCTCTCTCTCACTCGCGCGTACTCTCTCTCTCACTCGCGCGTACTCTCTCTCTCTCACTCGCGTGTACTCTCCCTCTCTCTCAGTCGCGCGTACTCTCTCTCTCTCTCACTCGCGCGTACTCTCTCTCTCTCACTCACGTGTACTCTCTCTCTCACTCGCGCGTACTCTCTCTCTCTCTCACTCGCGCATACTCTCTCTCTCTCTCGCGCGTACTCTCTCTCTCTCGCGCGTACTCTCTCTGTCTCTCGCGCGTACTCTCTCTCTCTCTCGCGCGTACTCTCTCTCTCTCACTCGCGCGTACTCATTCTCTCTCACTCGCGCGTACTCTCTCTCTCTCTCACTCGCGCGTACTCTCTCTCTCCCACTCGCGCGTTACCCTCTCTCTCTCTCACTCCGCGAGTACTCTCTCTCTCACTCGCGCGTACTCTCTCTCTCTCACTCGCGCGTACTCTCTCTCTCTCACTCGCTGCGTACGCTCTCTCTCTCTCTCACTCGCGCGTACTCTCTCTCTCTTGCGCGTACTCTCTCTCTCTCTCGCGCGTACTCTCTCTCTCTCTCGCGCGTACTCTCACTCTCTCTCTCACTCGCACGTGCTGTCTCTCTCTCTCACTCGCGCGTACTCTCTCTCTCTCTCACTCGCGCATACTCTCGCTTTCTCTCACTCGCGCGTTCTCTCTCTCTCACCTCGCGCGTACTCTCTCTCTCTCACTCACGCGTACTCTCTCTCTCACTCGCGCGTACTCTCTCTCTCTCTCACTCGCGCGTACTCTCTCTCTCTCTCACTCGCGCGTACTGTCTCTCTCTCTCTCTCACACGCGGGTACTCTGTCTCTCTCTCACTCGCGCATTCTCTCTCTCACTCGCGCGTACTCTCTCTCTCTCTCACTCGCGCGTACTCTCTCTCTCTCTCACTCGCGCGTACTCTCTCTCTCTCATCGCGCGTACTCTCTCTCTCACTCGCGCGTACTCTCTCTCTCTTTCTCTCACTCGCGAGTACTCTCTCTCTCTCACTCGCGCGTACTCTCTCTCTCTCTCACTCGCGCGTACTCTCTCTCTCACTCGCGCGTACTCTCTCTCTCTCTCACTCACGCGTACTCTCTCTCTCTCTCTCTCACTCGCCGCGTACTCTCTCTCTCACTCGCGCGTACTCTCTCTCTCTCACTCGCGTGTACTCTCCCTCTCTCTCAGTCGCGCGTACTCTCTCTCTCTCTCACTCGCGCGTACTCTCTCTCTCTCACTCACGTGTACTCTCTCTCTCACTCGCGCGTACTCTCTCTCTCTCTCACTCGCGCATACTCTCTCTCTCTCTCGCGCGTACTCTCTCTCTCTCGCGCGTTACTCTCTCTGTCTCTCGCGCGTACTCTCTCTCTCTCTCGCGTGTACTCTCTCTCTCTCGCACTCGCGCGTTCTCTCTCTCTCTCACTCGCGCATACTCTCTCTCTCTCACTCGCGCGTACTCTCTCTCTCTCACTCGCGCGTTACTCTCCCTCACACGTACTCTCTCTCACGTACTCTCTCTCCCTCACGCGTACTCTCTCTCACGTACTCTCTCTCTCTCGCCGCGTACTCTCTCTCTCTCCGCGCGTACTCTCTCTCTCTCTCGCGCATACTCTCTCTCCCTCGCGCGGTACTCTCTCTCTCTCGCGCGAACTCTCTTTCTCCTCGCGCGTACTCTCTCTCTCTCGCGTGTACTCTCTCTCTCTCACTCTCGCATACTCTCTCTCTCTCTCTCACTCGCGGCGTACTCTCTCTCTCTCTCTCTCTCGCGCGTACTCTCTCTCTCTCTCGCGCATACTCTCTCTCCCTCGCGCGTACTCTGTCTCACTCGCGCGTACTCTCTCTCTCTCGCGCGTACTCTCTCCTCTCTCGCGCGTACTCCCTCTCTCTCGCGTGTACTCTCTCTCTCTCACGCGTACTCTCTTTCTCTCGCGCGTACTCTCTCTCTCTCACTCGCGCATACTCTCTCTCTCTCTCTCACTCGCGCGTACTCTCTCTCTCTCACTCGCGCATACTCTCTCTCTCTCTCACTCGCGCGTACTCTCTCTCTCTCACTCGCGCGTACTCTCTCTCTCTCACTCGCGCATACTCTCTCTCTCTCTCACTCGCGCGTACTCTCTCTCTCTCTCACTCGCGCGTACTCTCTCTCTCACTCGCGCATACTCTCTCTCTCTCTCACTCGCGCGTACTCTCTCTCTCTCTCTCACTCGCGCGTACTCTCTCTCTCTCTCGCGCATACTCTCTCTCTCACTCGCCGCGTACTCTCTCTCTCTCACTCGCGCGTACTCATTCTCTCTCACTCGCGCGTACTCTCTCTCTCTCTCACTCGCGCGTACTCTCTCTCTCCCACTCGCGCGTACCCTCTCTCTCTCTCACTCGCGAGTACTCTCTCTCTCACTCGCGCGTACTCTCTCTCTCTCACTCGCGCGTACTCTCTCTCTCTCACTCGCGCGTACGCTCTCTCTCTCTCACTCGCGCGTACTCTCTCTCTCTTGCGCGTACTCTCTCACTCTCTCTCGTGCATACTCTCTCTCTCTCTCGCGCGTACTCTCACTCTCTCTCTCACTCGCACGTGCTGTCTCTCTCTCTCACTCGCGCGTACTCTCTCTCTCTCTCACTCGCGCATACTCTCTCGCTTTCTCTCACTCGCGCGTTCTCTCTCTCTCACTCGCGCGTACTCTCTCTCTCTCACTCACGCGTACTCTATCTCTCACTCGCGCGTACTCTCTCTCTCTCTCACTCGCGCGTACTCTCTCTCTCTCTCACTCGCGCGTACTGTCTCTCTCTCTCTCTCACACGCGGGTACTCTGTCTCTCTCTCACTCGCGCATTCTCTCTCTCACTCGCGCGTACTCTCTCTCTCTCTCACTCGCGCGTACTCTCTCTCTCTCTCACTCGTGCGTACTCTCTCTCTCTCATCGCGCGTACTCTCTCTCTCACTCGCGCGTACTCTCTCTCTCTTTCTCTCACTCGCGAGTACTCTCTCTCTCTCACTTGTGCGTACTCTCTCTCTCTCTCACTCGCGCGTACTCTCTCTCTCACTCGCGCGTACTCTCTCTCTCTCTCACTCACGCGTACTCTCTCTCTCTCTCTCTCACTCGCGCGTACTCTCTCTCTCACTCGCGCGTACTCTCTCTCTCTCTCACTCGCGTGTACTCTCCCTCTCTCTCAGTCGCGCGTACTCTCTCTCTCTCTCACTCGCGCGTACTCTCTCTTATTCTCACTCGCGTGTACTCTCTCTCTCACTCGCGCGTACTCTCTCTCTCTCTCACTCGCGCATACTCTCTCTCTCTCTCGCGCGTACTCTCTCTCTCTCGCGCCGTACTCTCTCTGTCTCTCGCGCGTACTCTCTCTCTCTCTCGCATGTACTCTCTCTCTCTCCGCACTCGCGCGTTCTCTCTCTCTCTCACTCGCGCGTACTCTCTCTCTCTCTCACTCGCGCGTACTCTCTCTCTCACTCGCGCATACTCTCTCTCTCTCACTCGCGCGTACTCTCTCTCTCTCTCACTCGCGCGTACTCTCCCTCACACGTACTCTCTCTCACGTACTCTCTCTCCCTCACGCGTACTCTCTCTCACGTACTCTCTCTCTCTCGCGCGTACTCTCTCTCACGTACTCTCTCTCTCTCGCACGCACTGTCTCTCGCGCGTACTCTCTCTCGCGTGTACTCCTCTCTCGCGCGTACTCTCTCTCCCTCGCGCGTACTCTCTCTCTCTCTCCGCGCATACTCTCTCTCCCTCGCGCGTACTCTCTCTCTCTCGCGCGAACTCTCTCTCTCTCGCGCGTACTCTCTCTCTCTCGCGTGTACTCTCTCTCTCTCACGCGTACTCTCTTTCTCTCTGCGCGTACTACTCGCTCTCTCTCGCGCGTGTACTCTCTCTCACTCGCGCGTACTCTCTCTCTCTCACTCGCGCGTACTCTCTCTCTCTCACTCGCGCGTACTCTCTCTCTCTCACTCGCGCGTACTCTCCCTCACACGTACTCTCTCTCACGTACTCTCTCTCCCTCACGCGTACTCTCTCTCACGTACTCTCTCTCTCTCGCGCGTACTCTCTCTCACGTACTCTCTCTCTCTCTCGCACGCACTGTCTCTCTCGCGCGTACTCTCTCTCGCGCGTACTCTCTCTCTCTCGCGCGTACTCTCTCTCTCTCTCGCGCATACTCTCTCTCCCCTCGCGCGTACTCTCTCTCTCTCGCGCGAACTCTCTCTCTCTCGCGCGTACTCTCTCTCTCTCGCGTGTACTCTCTCTCTCTCACGCGTACTCTCTTTCTCTCGCGCGTACTCGCTCTCTCTCGCGCGTGTACTCTCTCTCACTCGCGCGTACTCTCTCTCTCTCACTCGCGCGTACTCTCTCTCTCTCACTCGCGCGTACTCTCTCTCTCTCACTCGCGCGTACTCTCTCTCTCTCACTCGTGCGAACTCTCTCTCACGCGTACTCTCTCTCACGTACTCTCTCTCACGCGTACTCTTTCTCACGTACTCTCTCTCCCTCACGCGTACTCTCTCTCACGTACTCTCTCTCTCTCGCGCGTACTCTGTCTCACATACTCTCTCTCTCGTGCGTACTCTCTCTCTCTCTTGCGTACTCTCTCTCTCTCACGCGTACTCTCTCTCTCTCTCACTCGCGCGTACTCTCTCTCTCTCTCACTCGCGCGTACTCTCTCTCTCTCACTCGTGCGTACTCTCTCTCTCTCTCACTCGCGCGTACTCTCTCTCTCTCTCTCGCGCGTACTCTCCCTCCCTCACGCGTACTCTCTCTCTCTCACTCTCGCATACTCTCTCTCTCTCTCTCACTCGCGCGTACTCTCTCTCTCTCTCTCTCGCGCGTACTCTCTCTCTCTCTCTCGCGCATACTCTCTCTCCCTCGCGCGTACTCTGTCTCACTCGCGCGTACTCTCTCTCTCTCGCGCCGTACTCTCTCTCTCCTCGCGCGTACTGCCTCTCTCTCGCGTGTACTCTCTCTCTCTCACGCGTACTCTCTTTCTCTCGCGCGTACTCGCTCTCTCTCGCGCGTGTACTCTCTCTCACTCGCGCGTACTCTCTCTCTCTCACTCGCGCGTACTCTCTCTCTCACTCGCGCGTACTCTCTCTCTCACTCGCGCGTACTCTCTCTCACGCGTACTCTCTCTCACGTACTCTCTCTCACGCGTACTCTCTCTCACGTACTCTCCTCTCACGCGTACTCTCTCTCACGTACTCTCTCTCCCTCACGCGTACTCTCTCTCACGTACTCTCTCTCTCGCGCGTACTCTCTCTCACATACTCTCTCTCTCTCGTGCGTACTCTCTCTCTCTCTTGCGTACTCTCTCTCTCTCGCGCGTACTCTCTCTCACTCTCACTCGCGCGTACTCTCTCTCTCTCTCACTCGCGCGTACTCTCTCTCTCTCTCTCACTCGCGCGTACTCTCTCTCTCTCTCTCACTCGCGCGTACTCTCTCTCTCTCTCACTCGTGCGTACTCTCTCTCTCTCTCACTCGCGCGTACTCTCTCTCTCTCTCTCACTCGCGCGTACTCTCTCTCTCTCTCTCGCGCGTACTCTCTCTCTCTCCGCGCGCATACTCTCTCTCCCTCGCGCGTACTCTCTCTCTCTCACGCGCGTACTCTCTCTCTCTCGCGCGTACTCTCTCTCTCTCGCGTGTACTCTCTCTCTCTCACGCGTACTCTCTTTCTCTCGCGCGTACTCGCTCTCTCTCGCGCGTGTACTCTCTCTCACCTCGCGCGTACTCTCTCTCTCTCACTCGCGCGTACTCTCTCTCTCACTCGCGCGTATTCTCTCTCTCTCACCTCGCGCGTACTCTCTCTCTCTCACTCGTGCGTACTCTCTCTCACAGCGTACTCTCTCTCACGTACTCTCTCTCACGCGTACTCTTTCTCACGTACTCTCTCTCCCTCACGCGTACTCTCTCTCACGTACTCCTCTCTCTCTCTCGCGCGTACTCTCTCTCACATACTCTCTCTCTCTCGTGCGTACTCTCTCTCTCTCTTGCGTACTCTCTCTCTCTCGCGCGTACTCTCTCTCTCTCACTCGCGCGTACTCTCTCTCTCTCTCACTCGCGCGTACTCTCTCTCTCTCTCTCACTCGCGCGTACTCTCTCTCTCTCACTCGCGCGTACTCCTCTCTCTACTCTCTCTCTCTCTCACTCGCGCGTACTCTCTCTCTCTCTCACTCGCGCGTACTCTCTCTCTCTCACTCGCGCGTATTCTCTCTCTCTCTCACTCGCGCATACTCTCTCTGTCTCACTCGTGCGTACTCTCTCTCTCTCTCACTCGCGTGTACTCTCTCTCTCTCACTCGCGCATACTCTCCCTCTCTCTCTCACTCGCGCGTACAATCTCTCTCTCAATCGCGCGTACTCTCTCTCTCTCACTCCACTCGCGCATACTCTCTCTCTCTCACTCACTCACGCGTACTCTCTCTCTCTCTCACTCGCGCGTACTCTCTCTCTCACATCGCGCGTACTCTCTCTTCACTCGCGCGTACTCTCTCTCATCGCGCGTCCTCTCTCCTCTCTCACTCGCGCGTACTCTCTCTCTCTCACTCGCGCGTACTCTCCCTCACGCGTACTCTCTCTCACGTACTCTCTTTCCCTCACGCGTACTCTCTCTCCACGTACTCCTCTCTCTCTCGCGCGTACTCTCTCTCACGTACTCTCTCTCTCTCGCACGTACTCTCTCTCTCGCGCGTACTCTCTCTCCGCGCGTACTCCTCTCTCTCTCGCGCCGTACTCTCTCTCTGTTGCACGTAATCTCTCTCTCCCTCGCGCATAATCTCTCTCCCTCGCGCGTACTCCTCTCTCTCTCGCGTGTACTCTCTTTCTCTCGCGCGTACTCGCTCTCTCTCGCGCGTGTACTCTCTCTCACTCGCGCGTACTCTCTCTCTCTCCACTCGCGCGTACTCTCTCTCTCTCACTCGCGCGTACTCTCTCTCACTCGCGCGTACTCTCCCTCACACGTACTCTCTCTCACGTACTCTCTCTCCCTCACGCGTACTCTCTCTCCACGTACTCTCTCTCTCTCGCGCGTACTCTCTCTCACGTACTCTCTCTCTCTCGCACGCACTGTCTCTCGCGTGTACTCTCTCTCGCGCGTACTCTCTCTCTCTCGCGCGTACTCTCTCTCTCTCTCGCGCATACTCTCTCTCCCTCGCGCGTACTCTCTCTCTCTCGCGCGAACTCTCTCTCTCTCGCGCGTACTCTCTCTCTCGCGTGTTACTCTCTCTCTCACGCGTACTCTCTTTCTCTCGCGCGTACTCGCTCCTCTCTCGCGCGTGTACTCTCTCTCACTCGCGCGTACTCTCTCTCTCTCACTCGCGCGTACTCTCTCTCTCTCACTCGCGCGTACTCTCTCTCTCTCACTCGCCGCGTACTCTCTCTCTCTCACTCGTGCGAACTCTTTCTCACGCGTACTCTCTCTCACGTACTCTCTCTCACGCGTACTCTCTCTCACGTACTCTCTCTCCCCTCACGCGTACTCTCTCTCACGTACTCTCTCTCTCTCGCGCGTACTCTGTCTCACATACTCTCTCTCTCGTGCGTACTCTCTCTCTCTCTTGCGTACTCTCTCTTTCTCCGCGCGTACTCTCTCTCTCTCTCACTCGCGCGTACTCTCTCTCTCTCTCACTCGCGCGTACTCTCTCTCTCTCACTCGTGCGTTACTCTCTCTCTCTCTCAATCGCGCGTACTCTCTCTCTCTCCTCGCGCGTACTCTCTCTCCCTCACGCGTACTCTCTCTCTCTCACTCTCGCATACTCTCTCTCTCTCTCTCACTCGTGCGTACTCTCTCTCTCTCTCTCTCGCGCGTACTCTCTCTCTCTCTCTCGCGCATACTCTCTCTCCCTCGCGCGTACTCTGTCTCACTCCGCGCATACTCTCTCTCTCTCGCGCGTACTCTCTCTCTCTCGCGCGTACTCCCTCTCTCTCGCGTGTACTCTCTCTCTCTCACGCGTACTCTCTTTCTCTCGCGCGTACTCGCTCTCATCTCGCGCGTGTACTCTCTCTCACTCGCGCGTACTCTCTCTCTCTCACTCGCGCGTACTCTCTCTCTCACTCGCGCGTACTCTCTCTTCTCACTCGCGCGTACTCTCTCTCACGCGTACTCTCTCTCACGTACTCTCTCTCACGCGTACTCTCTCTCACGTACTCTCTCTCACGCGTACTCTCTCTCACGTACTCTCTCTCCCCTCACGCGTACTCTCTCTCACGTACTCTCTCTCTCTCGCGCGTACTCTCTCTCACATACTCTCTCTCTCTCGTGCGTACTCTCTCTCTCTCTTGCGTACTCCTCTCTCTCTCGCGCGTACTCTCTCTCACTCTCACTCGCGCGTACTCCTCTCTCTCTCTCGACTCGCGCGTGCTCTCTCTCTCTCTCTCACTCGCGCGTACTCTCTCTCTCTCTCTCACTCGCGCGTACTCTCTCTCTCTCTCACTCGTGCGTACTCTCTCCTCTCTCTCACTCGCGCGTACCTCTCTCTCCTCTCTCACTCGCGCGTACTCTCTCTCTCTCTCTCGCGCGTACTCTCTCTCTCTCGCGCGCATACTCTCTCTCCCTCGCGCGTACTCTCTCTCTCTCGCGCGTACTCTCCTCTCTCTCGCGCGTACTCTCTCTCTCTCGCGTGTACTCTCTCTCTCTCACGCGTACCTCTCTTTCTCTCGCGCGTACTCGCTCTCTCTCGCGCGTTGTACTCTCTCTCACTCGCGCGTACTCTCTCTCTCTCACTCGCGCGTACTCTCTCTCTCTCACTCGCGCGTACTCTCTCTCTCTCACTCGTGCGTACTCTCTCTCTCTCACGCGTACTCTCTCTCACGTACTCTCTCTCACGCGTACTCTTTCTCACGTACTCTCTCTCCCTCACGCGTACTCTCTCTCACGTACTCTCTCTCTCTCGCGCGTACTCTCTCTCTCTCTTGCGTACTCTCTCTCTCTCAGCCGCGTACTCTCTCTCTCTCACTCGCGCGTACTCTCTCTCTCTCTCACTCGCGCGTACCTCTCTCTCTCTCTCTCACTCGTGCGTACTCTCTCTCTCTCACTCGCGCGTACTCTCTCTCTCTCTCACTCGCGCGTACTCTCTCTCTCTCCTCACCTCGCGCGTACTCTCTCTCTCTCACTCGCGCGTATTCTCTCTCTCTCTCACTCACGCATACTCTCTCTGTCTCACTCGTGCGTACTCTCTCTCTCTCTCACTCGCGTGTACTCTCTCTCTCTCTCACTCGCGCATACTCTCCCTCTCCTCTCACTCGCGCGTACAATCTCTCTCTCATCGCGCGTACTCTCTCTCTCTCACCTCGCGCGTACTCTCTCTCTCTCTCACCTCGTGCATACTCTCTCTCTCACTCGCAGCGTACTCTCTCTCTCTCTCACTCGCGCATACTCTCTCTCTCTCACTCACTCACGCGTACTCTCTCTCTCTCTCCACTCGCGCGTACTCTCTCTCTCACTCGCGCGTACTCTCTCTCTCACTCGCGCGTACTCTCTCTCACTCGCGCGTCCTCTCTCTCTCTCACTCGCGCGTACTCTCTCTCTCTCACTCGCGCGTACTCTCCCTCACGCGTACTCTCTCTCACGTACTCTCTTTCCCTCACGCGTAATCTCTCTCAACGTACTCTCTCTCTCTCGCGCGTACTCTCTCTCACGTACTCTCTCTCTCTCGCACGTACTCTCTCTCTTGGCGCGTACTCTCTCTCGCGCGTACTCTCTCTCTCTCGCGCGTACTCTCTCTCTGTTGCGCGTAATCTCTCTCTCCCTCGCGCATAATCTCTCTCCCTCGCACGTACTCTCTCTCTCTCTCGCGTGTACTCCTCTCTCTCTCGCGCGTACTCTCTCTCTCTCGCGCCGTACTCTCTCTCTCTCACGCGTACTCTCTCCCTCTCGCGCGCGTACTCTCTCTCACTCGCGCGTACTCTCCTCTCTCTCACTCGCGCGTACTCTCTCTCTCTCCACTCGCGCGTACTCTCTCTCTCTCACTCGTGCGTACTCTCTCTCACGCGTACTCTCTCTCACGTACTCTCTCTCACGCCGTACTCTCTCTCACGTACTCTCTCTCCCTCATGCGTACTCTCTCTCACGTACTCTCTCTCTCTCGCGCGTACTCTCTCTCACATACTCTCTCTCTCTCGTGCGTACTCTCTCTCTCTCTTGCGTACTCTCTCTCTCTCTCCGCGCGTACTCTCTCTCTCTCTCACTCGCGCATACTCTCTCTGTCTCACTCGTGCGTACTCTCTCTCTCTCACTCGCCGCGTACTCTCTCTCTCTCTCACTCCGCGTGTACTCTCTCTCTCTCTCACTCGCGCGTACTCTCTCTCTCTCACTCGCGCATACTCTCCCTCTCTCTCTCACTCGCGCGTCACAATCTCTCTCTCACTCGCGCGTACTCTCTCTCTCTCACTCGCGCGTACTCACTCTCTCTCTCACTCGCGCGTACTCTCTCTCTCACTCGCGCGTACTCTCTCTCTCTCTCACTCGCGCATACTCTCTCTCTCTCACTCGCTCACGCGTACTCTCTCTCTCTCTCACTCGCGCGTACTCTCTCTCCTCACTCGCGCGTACTCTCTCTCTCTCTCACTCGTGCGTACTCTCTCTCTCTCTCACTCGCGCGTACTGTCTCTCTCTCTCTCACTCGCGCGTACTCTCTCTCTCTCACTCGCGCGTACTCTCTCTCTCTCTCTCACTCGCGCATACTCTCCTCTCTCTCACTCGGGTGTACGCTCTCTCTCTCTCTCACTCGCGCGTACTCTCTCTCTCTTGCGCGTACTCTCTCTCTCTCTCGCGCGTACTCTCTCTCTCTCTCGCGCGTACTCTCTCTCTCTCTCTCACTCGCACGGTGCTGTCTCTCTCTCTCACTCGCGCGTACTCTCTCTCTCTCTCACTCGCGCGTACTCTCTCTCTCTCACTCACGCGTACTCTCTCTCTCTCACTCGCGCGTACGCTCTCTCTCTCTCACTCACGCGTACTCTCTCTCTCTCTCTCACTCGCGCGTACTCTCTCTCTCTCACTCGCGCGTACTCTCTCTCTCTCTCACTCGCGCGTACTCTCTCTCTCTCATCGCGCGTACTCTCTCTCTCACTCGCGCGTACTCTCTCTCTCTCTCTCTCACTCGCGAGTACTCTCTCTCTCTCACTCGCGCGTACTCTCTCTCTCTCTCACTCGCGCGTACTCTCTCTCTCACTCGCGCGTACTCTCTCTCTCACTCGCGCGTACTCTCTCTCTCTCACTCGCGCGTGCTCTCCTCTCTCACTCGCGCGTACTCTCTCTCTCACTCGCGCGTTACTCTCTCTCTCTCACTCGCCGCGTGCTCTCTCTCTCTCTCACTCGCGCGTACTCTCTCTCTCTCTCACTCGCCGCGTACTCTCTCTCTCACTCGCGCGTACTCTCTCTCTCACTCGCGCGTACTCTCTCTCTCTCACTCGCGGCGTGCTCTCTCTCTCTCTCACTCGCGCGTACTCCTCTCTCTCTCTCACTCGCGCGTACTCTCTCTCTCTCACTCGCGCGTACTCTCTCTCTCACTCGCACGTACTCTCTCTCTCTCTCACACTCGCGCGTACTCTCTCTCTCTCTCGCGCGTACTCTCTCTCTCTCGCGCGTACTCTCTCTCTCTCTCGCGCGTACGCTCTCTCTCTCTCGCGCGTACTCTCTCTCTCCTCGCGTTGTACTCTCTCTCTCTCGCACTCGCGCGTTCTCTCTCTCTCACTCGCGCCGTACTCTCTCTCTCTCTCACTCGCGCGTACTCTCTCTCTCACTCGCGCGTACTCTCTCTCTCTCACTCGCGCGTACTCTCTCTCTCTCACTCGCGCGTACTCTCTCTCTCTCACTCGCGCGTACTCTCTCTCTCACTCGCGCGTACTCTCTCTCTCTCACTCGCGCGTACGCTCTCTCTCTCACTCGCGCGTGGCTCTCTCTCTCTTGCGCGGTACTCTCTCTCTCTTGCGCGTACTCTCTCTCTCTCTCTCTCTCGCGTACTCTCTCTCTCTCTCGCGTGTACTCTCTCTCTCTCTCTCACTCGCACGTACTGTCTCTCTCTCTCACTCGCGCGTACTCTCTCTCTCTCTCACTCGCGCATACTCTCTCGCTTTCTCTCACTCGCGCGTTCTCTCTCTCTCACTCGCGCGTACTCTCTCTCTCTCACTCACGCGTTCTCTCTCTCTCTCACTCGCGCGTACTCTCTCTCTCTCTCACTCGTGCGTACTCTCTCTCTCTCTCTCTCACTCGCGCGTACTCTCTCTCTCTCTCTCACTCGCGGGTACTCTCTCTCTCTCTCACTCGCGCATTCTCTCTCTCACTCGCGCATACTCTCTCTCTCTCTCTCACTCGCGCGTACTCTCTCTCCCTCATCGCGCGAACTCTCTCTCTCACTCGCGCGTACTCTCTCTCTCTCTCTCTCACTCGCGAGTACTCTCTCTCTCTCACTCGCGAGTACTCTCTCTCTCTTACTCGTGCGTACTCTCTCTCTCTCTCACTCGCGCGTACTCTCTCTCTCACTCGCGGTACTCTCTCTCTCTCTCACTCACGCGTACTCTCTCTCTCTCTCGCTCGCGTGTACTCTCTCTCTCACTCGCGCGTACTCTCTCCCTCTCACTCGCGCGTACTCTCCCTCTCTCTCTCTCACTCGCGCGTACTCTCTCTCTCTCTCACTCGCGCGTACTCTCTCTCTCACTCGCGCGTACTCTCTCTCTCACTCGCGCGTACTCTCTCTCTCACTCGCGCGTACTCTCTCTCTCACTCGCGCGTACTCTCTCTCTCTCTCACTCGCGCATACTCTCTCTCTCTCTCACGCGTACTCTCTCTCTCTCGCGCGTACTCTCTCTCTCTCTCAGCGCGTACTCTCTCTCTCTCTCGCGTGTACTCTCTCTCTCTCGCACTCGCGCGTTCTCTCTCTCTCTCACTCGCGCGTACTCTCTCTCTCTCTCACTCGCGCGTACTCTCTCTCTCACTCGCGCGTACTCTCTCTCTCTCACTCGCGCGTACTCTCCTCTCTCTCACTCGCGCGTACTCTCCCTCACCGCGTACTCTCTCTCACGTACTCTCTCTCCCTCACGCGTACTCTCTCTCACGTACTCTCTCTCTCTCGCGCGTACTCTCTCTCACGTACTCTCTCTCTCTCGCACGTACTCTCTCTCTCACGCGTACTCTCTCTCGCGCGTACTCTCTCTCTCTCGCGCGTACTCTCTCTCTGTTGCGCGTAATCTCTCTCTCCCTCGCGCATAATCTCTCTCCCTCTGCGCGTACTCTCTCTCTCTCGCGCGTACTCTCTCTCTCTCGCGCGTACTCTCTCTCTCTCGCGTGTACTCTCTCTCTCTCACGCGTACTCTCTTTCTCTCGCGCGTACTCTCTCCCTCTCGCGCGCGTACTCTCTCTCACTCGCCGCGTACTCTCTCTCTCTCACTCGCGCATACTCTCTCTCTCTCACTCGCGCGTACTCTCTCTCTCTCACTCGTGCGTACTCTCTCTCACGCGTACTCTCTCTCACGTACTCTCTCTCACGCGTACTCTCTCTCACGTACTCTCTCTCCCTCACGCGTACTCTCTCTCACGTACTCTCTCTCTCTCGCGCGTACTCTCTCTCACATACTCTTCTCTCTCGTCGCGTACTCTCTCTCTCTCTTGCGTACTCTCTCTCTCTCTCAGCGCGTACTCTCTCTCTCTCTCACTCGCGCGTACTCTCTCTCTCTCTCTCACTCGCGCGTACTCTCTCTCTCTCTCACTCGCGCGTACTCTCTCTCTCTCTCACTCGTGCGTACTCTCTCTCTCTCTCACTCGCGCGTACTCTCTCTCTCTCTCACTCGCGTGTACTCTCTCTCTCTCACTCGCGCGTACTCTCTCTCTCACTCGCACGTACTCTCTCTCTCTCTCACTCGCGCGTACTCTCTCTCTCGCGCGTACTCTCTCTCTCTCGCGCGTACTCTCTCTCTCTCTCGCGCGTACTCTCTCTCCTCTCTCGCGTGTACTCTCTCTCTCTCGCACTCGCGCATTCTCTCTCTCTCACTCGCGCGTACTCTCTCTCTCTCTCACTCGCGCGTACTCTCTCTCTCACTCGCGCGTACTCTCTCTCTCTCACTCGCGCGTACTCTCTCTCTCTCACTCGCGCGTACTCTCTCTCTCTCACTCGCCGCGTACTCTCTCTCTCTCACTCGCGCGTACGCTCTCTCTCTCTCTCACTCGCGCGTACTCTCTCTCTCTTGCGCGTACTCTCTCTCTCTTGCGCGTACTCTCTCTCTCTCTCTCTCTCCGCATACTCTCTTTCTCTCTCGCGCGTACTCACTCTCTCTCTCTCACTCGCACGTACTGTCTCTCTTTCTCACTCGCGCGTACTCTCTCTCTCTCTCACTCGCGCATACTCTCTCGCTTTCTCTCACTCGCGCGTTCTCTCTCTCTCACTCGCGGCGTACTCTCTCTCTCTCACTCACGCGTACTCTCTCTCTCTCACTCGCGCGTACTCTCTCTCTCTCTCACTCGTGCGTACTCTCTCTCTCTCTCTCTCACTCGCGCGTACTCTCTCTCTCTCTCTCACTCGCGGGTACTCACTCTCTCTCTCACTCGCGCATTCTCTCTCTCACTCGCGCATACTCTCTCTCTCTCTCTCACTCGCGCGTACTCTCTCTCCCTCATCGCGCGTACTCTCTCTCTCACTCGCGCGTACTCTCTCTCTCTCTCTCTCACTCGCGAGTACTCTCTCTCTCTCACTCGCGAGTACTCTCTCTCTCTCACTCGCGCGTACTCTCTCGCTCTCACTCGCGGCGTACTCTCTCTCTCACTCGCGCGTACTCTCTCTCTCTCTCTCACTCACGCGTACTCTCTCTCTCTCTCGCTCGCGTGTACTCTCTCTCTCACTCGCGCGTACTCTCTCTCTCCTCACTCGCGCGTACTCTCCCTCTCTCTCTCACTCGCGCGTACTCTCTCTCTCTCTCACTCGCGCGTACTCTCTCTCTCACTCGCGCGTACTCTCTCTCTCACTCGCGCGTACTCTCTCTCTCACTCGCGCGTACTCTCTCTCTCACTCGCGCGTACTCTCTCTCTCTCTCACTCGCGCATACTCTCTCTCTCTCTCTCGCGCGTACTCTCTCTCTCGCGCGCGTAAACTCTCTCTCTCTCTCGCGCGTACTCTCTCTCTCTCTCGCGTGTACTCTCTCTCTCTCGCACTCCGCGCGTTCTCTCTCTCTCTCACTCGCGCGTACTCTCTCTCTCTCTCACTCGCGCGTACTCTCTCTCACACTCGCGCGTACTCTCTCTCTCTCACTCGCGCGTACTCTCTCTCTCTCACTCGTGCGTACTCTCTCTCACGTACTCTCTCTCCCTCACGCGTACTCTCTCTCACGTACTCTCTCTCTCTCGCGCGTACTCTCTCTCACGTACTCTCTCTCTCTCGAGCGTACTCTCTCTCGCGCCGTACTCTCTCTCTCTCGCGCGTACTCTCTCTCTGTTGCGCGTAATCTCTCTCTCCCTCGCGCATAATCTCTCTCCCTCGCGCGTACTCTCTCTCTCTCCGCGCGTACTCTCTCTCTCTCGCGCGTACTCTCTCTCTCTCGCGTGTACTCTCTCTCTCTCACGCGTACTCTCTTTCTCTCGCGCGTACTCTCTCCCTCTCGCGCGCGTACTCTCTCTCAGTCGCGCGTACTCTCTCTCTCTCACTCGCGCGTACTCTCTCTCTCTCACTCGCGCGTACTCTCTCTCTCTCACTCGTGCGTACTCTCTCTCACGCGTACACTCTCTCACGTACTCTCTCTCACGCGTACTCTCTCTCACGTACTCTCTCTCCCTCACGCGTACTCTCTCTCACGTACTCTCTCTCTCTCGCGCGTACTCTCTCTCACATACTCTCTCTCTCTCGTGCGTACTCTCTCTCTCTCTTGCGTACTCTCTCTCTCTCGCGCGTACTCTCTCTCTCTCTCACTCGCGCGTACTCTCTCTCTCTCTCACTCGCGCGTACTCTCTCTCTCTCTCGTGCGTACTCTCTCTCCCTCGCGCGTACTCTCTCTCCCTCGCGCGTACTCTGTCTCTCTCGCGCGTACTCTCTCTCTCTCGCGCGTACTCTCTCCCTCTCGCGCTTACTCTCTCTCTCGCACGTACTCTCTCTCTCGCGCGTACTCTCTCTCCCTCGCGCGTACTCTCTCTCTCTCGCGCGTACTCTCTCTCTCTCTCACTCGTGCGTACTCTCTCTCTCTCACTCGCGCGTACTCTCTCTCTCTCCCACTCGCGTGTACTCTCTCTCTCTCTCACTCGGGCGTTCTCTCTCTCTCTCTCACTCGCGTGTTCTCTCTCTCTCTCTCTCACTCGCGCGTACTCTCTCTCTCTCACTCGTGCGTACTCTCTCTCACGCGTACTCTCTCTCAAGTACTCTCTCTCACGCGTACTCTCTCTCACGTACTCTCTCTCCCTCACGCGTACTCTCTCTCACGTACTCTCTCTCTCTCGCGCGTACTCTCTCTCACGTACTCTCTCTCTCTCGCGCGTACTCTCTCTCGCGCGTACTCTCTCTCTCTCGCGCGTACTCTCTCTCTGTTGCGCGTAATCTCTCTCTCCCTCGCGCATAATCTCTCTCCCTCGCGCGTACTCTCTCTCTCTCGCGCGTACTCTCTCTCTCTCGCGCGTACTCTCTCTCTCTCGCGTGTACTCTCTCTCTCTCACGCGTACTCTCTTTCTCTCGCGCGTACTCTCTCCCTCTCGCGCGCGTACTCTCTCTCAGTCGCGCGTACTCTCTCTCTCTCACTCGCGCGTACTCTCTCTCTCTCACTCGCGCGTACTCTCTCTCTCTCACTCGTGCGTACTCTCTCTCACGCGTACACTCTCTCACGTACTCTCTCTCACGCGTACTCTCTCTCACGTACTCTCTCTCCCTCACGCGTACTCTCTCTCACGTACTCTCTCTCTCTCGCGCGTACTCTCTCTCACATACTCTCTCTCTCTCGTGCGTACTCTCTCTCTCTCTTGCGTACTCTCTCTCTCTCGCGCGTACTCTCTCTCTCTCTCACTCGCGCGTACTCTCTCTCTCTCTCACTCGCGCGTACTCTCTCTCTCTCTCGTGCGTACTCTCTCTCCCTCGCGCGTACTCTCTCTCCCTCGCGCGTACTCTGTCTCTCTCGCGCGTACTCTCTCTCTCTCGCGCGTACTCTCTCCCTCTCGCGCTTACTCTCTCTCTCGCACGTACTCTCTCTCTCGCGCGTACTCTCTCTCCCTCGCGCGTACTCTCTCTCTCTCGCGCGTACTCTCTCTCTCTCTCACTCGTGCGTACTCTCTCTCTCTCACTCGCGCGTACTCTCTCTCTCTCCCACTCGCGTGTACTCTCTCTCTCTCTCACTCGGGCGTTCTCTCTCTCTCTCTCACTCGCGTGTTCTCTCTCTCTCTCTCTCACTCGCGCGTACTCTCTCTCTCTCACTCGCGCGAACTCTCTCTCTCTCACTCGCGCGTACTCTCTCTCTCTCACTCGCGCGTACTCTCTCTCTCTCTCACTCGCGCGTACTCTCTCTCTCTCTCACTCGCGCATACTCTCTCTCACTCACTCACGCGTACTCTCTCTCTCTCTCACTCGCGCGTACTCTCTCTCTCACTCGCGCGTACTCTCTCTCTCACTCGCGCGTACTCTCTCTCTCTCACTCGCGCGTACTCTCTCTCTCTCTCACTCGCGTGTACTGTCTCTCTCTCTCTCACTCGCACGTACTCTCTCTCTCTCACTCGCGCGTACTCTCTCTCTCTCTCACTCGCGCGTACTCTCTCTCTCTCACTCGCGCGTCCTCTCTCTCTCTCTCACTCGCGCGTACTCTCTCTCACTCGCGCGTACTCTCTCTCTCTCTCACTCACGCATACTCTCTCTCTCTCTCTCTCACTCGCGCATACTCTCTGTCTCTCACTCGCACGTACTCTCTCTCTCTCACTCGTGCGTACTCTCTCTCTCTCACTCGCGCGTACTCTCTCTCTCTCACTCGCGCGTACTCTCCCTCTCTCTCTCACTCGCGCGTACTCTCTCTCTCTCTCTCACTCGCGCGTACTCTCTCTCTCTCACTCGCGCGTACTCTCTCTCTCACTCACGCGTACTCTCTCTCACTCTCACTCATGGGTACTCTCTCTTTCTCGCGCGGACTCTCTCTCTCTCGCGCGTACTCTCTCTCTCTCTCGCGCGTACTCTCTCTCTCTCACGCGTACTCTCTCTGTCTCTCACTCGCGCGTCCTCTCTCTCTCTCACTCGCGCGTACTCTCTCTCTCTCACTCGCGCGTACTCTCTCTCACTCGCGCGTACTCTCTCTCTCTCACTCGCGCGTACTCTCACTCTCTCACTCGTGCGTACTCTCTCTCTCGCGCGCGTACTCTCTCTCTCTCTCACTCGTGCGTACTCTCTCTCTCACTCGCGCGTACTCTCTCTCTCTCTCACTCGCGCGTACTCTCTCTCTCTCTCACTCGCGCGTACTCTCTCTCTCTCACTCGCGCGTACTCTCTCTCTCTCTCACTCGCGCGTACTCTCTCTCTCTCTCACTCGCGCGTACTCTCTCTCTCTCAGTCGCGCGTACTCTCTCTCTCTCTCTCACTCGCGCGTACTCTCTCTCTCTCTCTCACTCGCGCGTACTCTCTCTCTCCCACTCGCGCGTACCCTCTCTCTCTCACTCGCGCGTACTCTCTCTCTCTCACTCGCGCGTACTCTCTCTCTCTCACTCGCGCGTACTCTCTCTCTCTCTCTCACTCGCGCGTAGTCTCTCTCTCTCTCTCTCGCCTACTCTCTCTCCCTCACGCGTACTCTCTCTCTCTCACTCGCGCGTACTCTCTCTCTCTCTCACTCGCGCGTACTCTCTCTCTCTCTCTCACCTCGCGCGTACTCTCTCTCTCTCTCACTCGGGCGTACTCTCTCTCTCTCTCACCTCGCGTGTTCTCTCTCTCTCTCACTCGCGCGTACTCTCTCTCTCTCTCACTCGCGCGTACTCTCTCTCTCTCTCACTCGCGCGTACTCTCTCTCTCTCTCACTCGCACGTACTCTCTCTCTCTCACTCGCGCGTACTCTCTCTCTCACTCGCGCGTACTCTCTCTCTCTCTCTCACTCGCGCATACTCTCTCTCACTCACTCACGCGTACTCTCTCTCTCTCTCACTCGCGCGTACTCTCTCACACGCGCGTACTCTCTCTCTCTCACTCGCGGCGTACTCTCTCTCTCTCTCACTCGCGTGTACTGTCTCTCTCTCTCTCTCCGCACGTACTCTCTCTCTCTCACTCGCGCGTACTCTCTCTCTCTCTCTCAGTCGCGCGTACTCTCTCTCTCTTCACTCGCGCGTACTCTCTCTCTCTCTCACTCGCGCGTACTCTCTCTCTCTCTCTCACTCGCGCGTACTCTCTCTCTCTCTCTCACTCGCGCATACTCTCTGTCTCTCACTCGCGCGTACTCTCTCTCTCTCACTCGTGCGTACTCTCTCTCTCTCACTCGCGCGTACTCTCTCTCTCTCACTCGCGCGTACTCTCCCTCTCTCTCTCACTCGCGTGTACTCTCTCTCTCTCTCACTCGCGCGTACTCTCTCTCTCTCACTCGCGCGTACTCTCTCTCTCTCACTCGCGCGTTACTCTCTCTCTCACTCGCGCGTACTCTCTCTCACTCTCACTCACGCGTACTCTCTCTTTCTCGCGCGTACTCTCTCTCTCTCGCGCGTACTCTCTCTCTCTCTCGCGCGTACTCTCTCTCTCTCGCGCGTACTCTCTCTGTCTCTCACTCGCGCGTCACTTCTCTCTCTCACTCGCGCGTACTCTCTCTCTCACTCGCGCGTACTCTCTCTCACCTCGCGCGTACTCTCTCTCTCTCTCACTCGCGCCGTTACTCTCTCTCTCTCACTCGCGCGTATTCTCCCTCACGCGTACTCTCTCTCATGTACTCTCTCTCCCTCACGCGTACTCTCTCTCACGTACTCGCTCTCTCTCGCGCGTACTCTCTCTCACGTACTCTCTCTCTCGCGGGTACTCTCTCTCTCTCGTGCGTACTCTCTCTCTCTCGCACGTACTCTCTCTCTGTCACGCGTACTCTCTCTCTCTCTCGCGCATACTCTCTCTCCCTCGCGCGTACTCTCTCTCTCTCTCGCGCGTAACTCTCTCTCTCGCGCGTACTCTCTCTCTCTCACGTGTACTCTCTCTCTCTCTCACGCGTACTCTCTCTCTCTCTGCGCGTACTCTCTCTCTCTCTCGCGCGTACTTTCTCTCTCTCACTCGCGCGTACTCTCTCTCTCTCACTCGCGCGTTCTCTCTCTCTCTCTCACTAGCGCGTACTCTCTCTCTCTCACTCGCGCGTACTCTCTCTCTCTCACTCGTGTGTACTCTCTCTCACGCGTACTCTCTCTCACGTACTCTCTCTCACGCGTACTCTCTCACACGTACTCTCTCTCCCTCACGCGTACTCTCTCTCACGTACTCTCTCTCTCTCTCGCGCGTACTCTCTCTCACATACTCTCTCTCTTGCGCGTACTCTCTCTCTCTCGCGGCGTACTCTCTCTCTCTCACTCGCGCGTACTCTCTCTCTCTCTCACTCGCGCGTACTCTCTCTCTCTCTCACTCGCGCGTACTCTCTCTCTCTCTCTCACTCGCGCGTACTCTCTCTCTCTCTCACTCTCGCGTACTCTCTCTCTCTCACTCGCGCGTACTCTCTCTCTCTCACTCGCGCATACTCTCTCTCTCTCTCTCACTAGCGCGTACTCTCTCTCTCTCACTCGCGCGTACTCTCTCTCTCACCTCGCGCATACTCTGTCTCTCTCTCTCACTCGCGCGTACTCTCTCTCTCACTCGCGCGTACTCTCTCTCTCTCTCACTCGCAGCGTACTCTCTCTCTCTCACTCGCGCGTACACTCTCTCTCTCTCTCACTCGCGCGTACTCTCTCTCTCTCACTCGCGCGTACTCTCTCTCTCATCACTCGCGCGTACTCTCTCTCTCTCACTCGCGCGTACGCTCTGTCTCTCTCTCACTCGCGCGTACTCTCTCTCTCTTGCGCGTACTCTCTCTCTCTCTCGCGCGTAACTCTCTCTCTCTCTCGCGCGTACTCTCTCTCTCTCTCACTCGCACGTGCTGTCTCTCTCTCTCACTCGCGCGTACTCTCTCTCTCTCTCTCGCGCATACTCTCTCGCTTTCTCTCACTCGCGCGAGTTCTCTCTCTCTCACTCGCGCGTAGTCTCTCTCTCTCACTCACGCGTACTCTCTCTCTCTCACTCGCGCGTACTCTCTCTCTCTCTCACCTCGCGCGTACTCTCTCTCTCTCTCTCTCACTCGCGCGTACTCTCTCTCTCTCTCACTCGCGCATACTCTCTCGCTTTCTCTCATTCGCGCGTTCTCTCTCTCTCACTCGCGCGTACTCTCTCTCTCCACTCACGCGTACTCTCTCTCTCTCACTCGCGCGTACTCTCTCTCTCTCACTCGCGCATACTCTCTCTCTCTCTCTCACTAGCGCGTACTCTCTCTCTCTCACCTCGCGCGTACTCTCTCTCTCACTTGCGCATACTCTCTCTCTCTCTCTCACTCGCAGGCGTACTCTCTCTCTCCACTCGCGCGTACTCTCTCTCTCTCGCGCGTACTCTCTCTCTCACTCGCGCGTACTCTCTCTCTCTCTCACTCGCGCGTATTCTCTCTCTCTCACTCGCGCGTACTCTCTCTCTCTCTCTCACTCGCGCATACTCTCTCTCACCCCACTCGCGCGTACCCTCTCTCTCTCTCACTCGCCGCGTACTCTCTCTCTCTCACTCGCGCGTACTCTCTCTCTCTCACTCGCGCGTACTCTCTCTCTCTCACTCGCGCGTACTCTCTCTCACTCGCGCGTACTCTCTCTCTCTCACTCGCGCGTACGCTCTCTCTCTCTCTCACTCGCGCGTACTCTCTCTCTCTTGCGCGTACTCTCTCTCTCTCTCTCTCGCGTACTCACTCTCTCTCTCGCGCGTACTCTCTCTCTCACTCGCACGTGCTGTCTCTCTCTCTCACTCGCGCGTACTCTCTCTCTCTCACTCGTGCATACTCTCTCGCTTTCTCTCACTCGCGCGTTCTCTCTCTCTCACTCGCGCGTACTCTCTCTCTCTCACTCACGCGTACTCTCTCTCTCTCACTCGCGCGTACTCTCTCTCTCTCTCACTCGCGCGGACTCTCTCTCTCTCTCTCTCACTCGCGCGTACTCTCTCTCTCTCTCTCACTCGCGGGTACTCTCTCTCTCTCACTCGCGCATTCTCTCTCTCACTCGCGCGTACTCTCTCTCTCTCACTCGCGCGTACTCTCTCTCTCTCGTCGCGCGTACTGTCTCTCTCACTCGCGTGTACTCTCTCTCTCTCTCTCACTCGCGCGTACTCTCTCTCTCTCACTCGCGCGTACTCTCTCTCTCTCTCACTCGCGCGTACTCTCTCTCTCACTCGCGCGTACTCTCTCTCTCTCTCACTCACGCCTACTCTCTCTCTCTCTCTCTCACTCGCGCGTACTCTCTCTCTCACTCGCGCGTACTCTCTCTCTCACTCGCGCGTACTCTCCCTCTCTCTCTCAGTCGCGCGTACTCTCTCTCTCTCTCACTCGCGCGTACTCTCTCTCTCTCACTCGCGCGTACTCTCTCTCTCACTCGCGCGTACTCTCTCTCTCTCTCACTCGCGCTTACTCTCTCTCTCTCTCGCGCGTACTCTCTCTCTCTCTCGCGCGTACTCTCTCTCTCTCTCTCGCGTGTACTCTCTCTCTCTCTCGCACTCGCGCGTTCTCGCTCTCTCTCACTCGCGCGTACTCTCTGTCTCTCTCACTCGCGCGTACTCTCTCTCTCACTCGCGCGTACTCTCTCTCTCTCACTCGCGCGTACTCTCTCTCTCTCACTCGCGCGTACTCTCCCTCACGCGTACTCTCTCTCACGTACTCTCTCTCCCTCACACGTACTCTCTCTCACGTACTCTCTCTCTCTCGCGCGTACTCTCTCTCACGGACTCTCTCTCTCTCGCACGTACTCTCTCTCTCTCGCGCGTACTCTCTCTCGTGCGTACTATCTCTCTCTCGCGCGTACTCTCTCTCTCCCTCGCGCATACTCTCTCTCCCTCGCGCGTACTCTCTCTCTCTCGCGCGTACTCTCTCTCTCTCGCGCGTACTCTCTCTCTCTCACTCACGCGTACTCTCTCTCTCTCACTCGCGCGTACTCTCTCTCTCTCTCACTCGCGCGGACTCTCTCTCTCTCTCTCTCACTCGCGCGTACTCTCTCTCTCTCTCTCACTCGCGGGTACTCTCTCTCTCTCACTCGCGCATTCTCTCTCTCACTCGCGCGTACTCTCTCTCTCTCACTCGCGCGTTACTCTCTCTCTCTCATCGCGCGTACTGTCTCTCTCACTCGCGTGTACTCTCTCTCTCTCTCTCACTCGCGCGTACTCTCTCTCTCTCACTCGCGCGTACTCTCTCTCTCTCTCACTCGCGCGTACTCTCTCTCTCACTCGCCGCGTACTCTCCTCTCTCTCTCACTCACGCCTACTCTCTCTCTCTCTCTCTCACTCGCGCGTACTCTCTCTCTCACTCGCGCGTACTCTCTCTCTCACTCGCGCGTACTCTCCCTCTCTCTCTCAGTCGCGCGTACTCTCTCTCTCTCTCACTCGCGCGTACTCTCTCTCTCTCACTCGCGCGTACTCTCTCTCTCACTCGCGCGTACTCTCTCTCTCTCTCACTCGCGCTTACTCTCTCTCTCTCTCGCGCGTACTCTCTCTCTCTCTCGCGCGTACTCTCTCTCTCTCTCGCGTGTACTCTCTCTCTCTCGCACTCGCGCGTTCTCGCTCTCTCTCACTCGCGCGTACTCTCTGTCTCTCTCACTCGCGCGTACTCTCTCTCTCACTCGCGCGTACTCTCTCTCTCTCACTCGCGCGTACTCTCTCTCTCTCACTCGCGCGTACTCTCCCTCACCGCGTACTCTCTCTCACGTACTCTCTCTCCCTCACACGTACTCTCTCTCACGTACTCTCTCTCTCTCGCGCGTACTCTCTCTCACGGACTCTCTCTCTCTCGCACGTACTCTCTCTCTCTCGCGCGTACTCTCTCTCGTGCGTACTATCTCTCTCTCGCGCGTACTCTCTCTCTCCCTCGCGCATACTCTCTCTCCCTCGCGCGTACTCTCTCTCTCTCGCGCGTACTCTCTCTCTCTCGCGCGTACTCTCTCTCTCTCGCGCGTACTCTCTCTCTCGCGCGTGTACTCTCTCTCACTCGCGCGTACTCTCTCTCTCTCACTCGCGCGTACTCTCTCTCTCTCACTCGCGCGTACTCTCTCTCTCTCACTCGTGCGTACTCTCTCTCTCTCACGCGTACTCTCTCTCACGTACTCTCTCTCACACGTACTCTCTCTCACGTACTCTCTCTCCCTCACGCGTACTCTCTCTCACGTACTCTCTCTCTCTCGCGCGTACTCTCTCTCACATACTCTCTCTCTCTCGTGCGTACTCTCTCTCTCTCTTGCGTACTCTCTCTCTCTCGCGCGTACTCTCTGTCGCGCGTACTCTCCCTCTCTCGCGTGTACTCTCTCTCTCTCTCGTGCGTACTCTCTCTCCCTTGCGTGTTCTCTCTCTCCCTCGCGCGTACTCTCTCTCCCTCGCGCGTACTCTCTCTCTCTCGCGCGTACTCTCTCTCGCGCGTACTCTCTCTCTCTCGCGCGTACTCTCTCCCTCTCGCGCTTACTCTCTCTCTCGCACGTACTCTCTCTCTCGCGCGTAATCTCTCTCCCTCGCGCGTACTCTCTCTCTCGCGCGTACTCTCTCTCTCTCTCACTCGTGCGTACTCTCTCTCTCTCACTCGCGCGTACTCTCTCTCTCTCTCACTCGCGCGTACTCTCTCTCTCTCTCACTCGCGCGTACTCTCTCTCTCTCACTCGCGCGTACTCTCTCTCTCTCACTCGCGCGTACTCTCTCTCTCTCTCTCACTCGCGCGTACTCTCTCTCTCTCTCACTCGCGCGTACTCTCTCTCTCTCTCTCACTCGCGCGTACTCTCTCTCTCTCTCTCACGCGTACTCTCTCTCCCTCACGCGTACTCTCTCTCTCTCACTCGCGCGTACTCTCTCTCTCTCTCACTCGCGCATACTCTCTCTGTCTCACTCGCGCGTACTGTCTCTCTCTCTCTCACTCGCGCGTACTCTCTCTCTCTCTCACTCGCGCGTACTCTCTCTCTCTCTCACTCGCGCGTACTCTCTCTCTCTCTCACTCACGCGTACTCTCTCTCTCTCTCTCACTCGCGCATACTCTCTGTCTCTCACTCGCGCGTACTCTCTCTCTCTCACTCGTGCGTACTCTCTCTCTCTCACTCGCGCGTACTCTCTCTCTCTCACTCGCGCGTACTCTCCCTCTCTCTCTCACTCGCGCGTACTCTCTCTCTCTCTCACTCGCGCGTACTCTCTCTCTCTCACTCGCGCGTACTCTCTCTCTCACTTGCGCGTACTCTCTCTCACTCTCACTCACGCGTACTCTCTCTTTCTCGCGCGTACTCTCTCTCTCTCGCGCGTACTCTCTCTCTCTCTCGCGCGTACTCTCTCTCTCCTCGCGCGTACTCTCTCTGTCTCTCACTCGCGCGTACTCTCTCTCTCTCACTCGCGCGTACTCTCTCTCTCTCACTCGCGCGTACTCTCTCTCACATCGCGCGTACTCTCTCTCTCTCACTCGCGCGTACTCTCTCTCACTCGCGCGTACTCTCCCTCACGCGTACTCTCTCTCATGTACTCTCTCTCCCTCACGCGTACTCTCTCTCACGTACTCGCTCTCTCTCGCGCGTACTCTCTCTCACGTACTCTCTCTCTCGCGGGTACTCTCTCTCTCTCGTGCGTACTCTCTCTCTCTCGCGCGTACTCTCTCTCTGTCACGCGTACTCTCTCTCTCTCTCGCGCATACTCTCTCTCCCTCGCGCGTACTCTCTCTCTCTCTCGCGCGTACTCTCTCTCTCGCGCGTACTCTCTCTCTCTCACGTGTACTCCTCTCTCTCTCTCAACGCGTACTCTCTCTCTCTCGCGCGTACTCTCTCTCTCTCGCGCGCGTACTTTCTCTCTCTCACTCGCGCGTACTCTCTCTCTCTCACCTCGCGCGTACTCTCTCTCTCTCACTCGCGCGTACTCTCTCTCTCTCACTCGCGCGTACTCTCTCTCTCTCACTCGTGTGTACTCTCTCTCACGCGTACTCTCTCTCACGTACTCTCTCTCACGCGTACTCTCTCACACGTACTCTCTCTCCCTCACGCGTACTCTTCTCACGTACTCTCTCTCTCTCTCGCGCGTACTCTCTCTCACATACTCTCTCTCTTGCGCGTACTCTCTCTCTCTCGCGCGTACTCTCTCTCTCTCACTCGCGCGTACTCTCTCTCTCTCTCACTTCGCGGCGTACTCTCTCTCTCTCTCACTCGCGCGTACTCTCTCTCTCTCTCTCACTCGCGCGTACTCTCTCTCTCTCTCACTCTCGCGTACTCTCTCTCTCTCACTCGCGCGTACTCTCTCTCTCTCACTCGCGCAATACTCTCTCTCTCTCTCTCACTAGCGCGTACTCTCTCTCTCTCACTCGCGCGTACTCTCTCTCTCACTCGCGCATACTCTGTCTCTCTCTCTCACTCGCGCGTACTCTCTCTCTCACTCGCGCGTACTCTCTCTCTCTCTCACTCGCGCGTACTCTCTCTCTCTCACTCGCGCGTACTCTCTCTCTCTCTCTCACTCGCGCGTACTCTCTCTCTCTCACTCGCGCGTACTCTCTCTCTCTCACTCGCGCGTACTCTCTCTCTCTCACTCGCGCGTACGCTCTGTCTCTCTCTCACTCGCGCGTACTCTCTCTCTCTTGCGCGTACTCTCTCTCTCTCTCGCGCGTACTGTCTCTCTCTCTCGCGCGTACTCTCTCTCTCTCTCACTCGCACGTGCTGTCTCTCTCTCTCACTCGCGCGTACTCTCTCTCCTCTCTCTCGCGCATACTCTCTCGCTTTCTCTCACTCGCGCGTTCTCTCTCTCTCACTCGCGCGTAGTCTCTCTCTCTCACTCACGCGTACTCTCTCTCTCTCACTCGCGCGTACTCTCTCTCTCTCTCACTCGCGCGTACTCTCTCTCTCTCTCTCTCTCACTCGCGCGTACTCTCTCTCTCTCTCACTCGCGCATACTCTCTCGCTTTCTCTCATTCGCGCGTTCTCTCTCTCTCACTCGCGCGTACTCTCTCTCTCTCACTCACGCGTACTCTCTCTCTCTCACTCGCGCGTACTCTCTCTCTCTCACTCGCGCATACTCTCTCTCTCTCTCTCACTAGCGCGTACTCTCTCTCTCTCTCACTCGCGCGTACTCTCTCTCTCACTCGCGCATACTCTCTCTCTCTCTCTCACTCGCGCGTACTCTCTCTCTCACTCGCGCGTACTCTCTCTCTCTCGCGCGTACTCTCTCTCTCACTCGCGCGTACTCTCTCTCTCTCTCACTCGCGCGTATTCTCTCTCTCTCACTCGCGCGTACTCTCTCTCTCTCTCTCACTCGCGCGTACTCTCTCTCACCCCACTCGCGCGTACCCTCTCTCTCTCTCACTCGCGCGTAACTCTCTCTCTCTCACTCGCGCGTACTCTCTCTCACTCACTCGCGCGTACTCTCTCTCTCTCACATCGCGCGTACTCTCTCTCTCTCACTCGCGCGTACTCTCTCTCTCTCACTCGCGCGTACGCTCTCTCTCTCTCTCACTCGCGCGTACTCTCTCTCTCTTGCGCGTACTCTCTCTCTCTCTCTCGCGTACTCTCTCTCTCTCTCGCGCGTACTCTCTCTCTCACTCGCACGTGCTGTCTCTCTCTCTCACTCGCGCGTACTCTCTCTCTCTCTCACTCGTACATACTCTCTCGCTTTCTCTCACTCGCGCGTTCTCTCTCTCTCACTCGCGCGTACTCTCTCTCTCTCACTCACGCGTACTCTCTCTCTCTCACTCGCGCGTACTCTCTCTCTCTCTCACTCGCGCGGACTCTCTCTCTCTCTCTCTCACTCGCGCGTACTCTCTCTCTCTCTCTCACTCGCGGGTACTCTCTCTCTCTCACTCGCGCATTCTCTCTCTCACTCGCGCGTACTCTCTCTCTCTCACTCAGCCGCGTACTCTCTCTCTCTCATCGCGCGTACTGTCTCTCTCACTCGCGTGTACTCTCTCTCTCTCTCACTCGCGAGTACTCTCTCTCTCTCACTCGCGCGTACTCTCTCTCTCTCTCACTCGCGCGTACTCTCTCTCTCACTCGCGCGTACTCTCTCTCTCTCTCACTCACGCCTACTCTCTCTCTCTCTCTCTCACTCGCGCGTACTCTCTCTCTCACTCGCGCGTACTCTCTCTCTCACTCGCGCGTAACTCTCCCTCTCTCTCTCAGTCGCGCGTACTCTCTCTCTCTCTCACTCGCGCGTACTCTCTCTCTCTCACTCGCGCGTACTCTCTCTCTCACTCGCGCGTACTCTCTCTCTCTCTCACTCGCGCATACTCTCTCTCTCTCTCGCGCGTACTCTCTCTCTCTCTCGCGCGTACTCTCTCTCTCTCTCGCGTGTACTCTCTCTCTCTCGCACTCGCGCGTTCTCGCTCTCTCTCACTCGCGCGTACTCTCTGTCTCTCTCACTCGCGCGTACTCTCTCTCTCACTCGCGCGTACTCTCTCTCTCTCACTCGCGCGTACTCTCTCTCTCTCACTCGCGCGTACTCTCTCTCACGTACTCTCTCTCCCTCACACGTACTCTCTCTCACGTACTCTCTCTCTCCTCGCGCGTACTCTCTCTCACGGACTCTCTCTCTCTCGCACGTACTCTCTCTCTCTCGCGCGTACTCTCTCTCGTGCGTACTATCTCTCTCTCGCGCGTACTCTCTCTCTCCCTCGCGCATACTCTCTCTCCCTCGCGCGTACTCTCTCTCTCTCGCCGCGTACTCTCTCTCTCTCGCGCGTACTCTCTCTCTCTCGCGCGTACTCTCTCTCTCTCGCGCGTGTACTCTCTCTCACTCGCGCGTACTCTCTCTCTCTCACTCGCGCGTACTCTCTCTCTCTCACTCGCGCGTACTCTCTCTCTCTCACTCGTGCGTACTCTCTCTCTCTCACGCGTACTCTCTCTCACGTACTCTCTCTCACACGTACTCTCTCTCACGTACTCTCTCTCCCTCACGCGTACTCTCTCTCACGTACTCTCTCTCTCTCGCGCGTACTCTCTCTCACATACTCTCTCTCTCTCGTGCGTACTCTCTCTCTCTCTTGCGTACTCTCTCTCTCTCGCGCGTACACTCTGTCGCGCGTACTCTCCCTCTCTCGCGCGTACTCTCTCTCTCTCTCGTGCGTACTCTCTCTCCCTCGCGCGTACTCTCTCTCCCTCGCGCGTTACTCTCTCTCCCTCGCGCGTACTCTCTCTCTCTCGCGCGTACTCTCTCTCTCTCGCGCGTACTCTCTCTCTCTCTCGCGCGTACTCTCTCCCTCTCGCGCTTACTCTCTCTCTCGCACGTACTCTCTCTCTCGCGCGTAATCTCTCTCCCTCGCGCGTACTCTCTCTCTCTCGGCGCGTACTCTCTCTCTCTCTCACTCGTGCGTACTCTCTCTCTCTCACTCGCGCGTACTCTCTCTCTCTCTCTCACTCGCGCGTACTCTCTCTCTCTCTCACTCGCGCGTACTCTCTCTCTCTCAGTCGCGCGTACTCTCTCTCTCTCACTCGCGCGTACTCTCTCTCTCTCTCTCACTCGCGCGTACTCTCTCTCTCTCTCACTCGCGCGTACTCTCTCTCTCTCTCTCACTCGCGCGTACTCTCTCTCTCTCTCTCACGCGTACTCTCTCTCCCTCACGCGTACTCTCTCTCTCTCACTCGCGCGTACTCTCTCTCTCTCTCACTCGCGCATACTCTCTCTGTCTCACTCGCGCGTACTGTCTCTCTCTCTCTCACTCGCGCGTACTCTCTCTCTCTCTCACTCGCGCGTACTCTCTCTCTCTCTCACTCGCGCGTACTCTCTCTCTCTCTCACTCACGCGTACTCTCTCTCTCTCTCTCACTCGCGCATACTCTCTGTCTCTCACTCGCGCGTACTCTCTCTCTCTCACTCGTGCGTACTCTCTCTCTCTCACTCGCGCGTACTCTCTCTCTCTCACTCGCGCGTACTCTCCCTCTCTCTCTCACTCTGCGCGTACTCTCTCTCTCTCTCACTCGCGCGTACTCTCTCTCTCACTCGCGCGTACTCTCTCTCACTCGCGCGTACTCTCTCTCACTCTCACTCACGCGTACTCTCTCTTTCTCGCGCGTACTCTCTCTCTCTCGCGCGTAACTCTCTCTCTCTCTCGCCGCGTACTCTCTCTCTCTCCGCGCGTACTCTCTCTGTCTCTCACTCGCGCGTACTCTCTCTCTCTCACTCGCGCGTACTCTCTCTCTCTCACTCGCGCGTACTCTCTCTCACTCGCGCGTACTCTCTCTCTCTCACTCGCGCGTACTCTCTCTCACTCGCGCGTACTCTCCCTCACGCGTACTCTCTCTCATGTACTCTCTCTCCCTCATGCGTACTCTCTCTCACGTACTCGCTCTCTCTCGCGCGTACTCTCTCTCACGTACTCT
>JANJGN010004041.1:0-37305 GCA_026770705.1 Isurus oxyrinchus
GCCCGTCCGTCTCTCTCTCTCTCGCCCGTCCGTCTCTCTCTCTCTCTCGCCCGTCCGTCTCTCTCTCGCCTGCCCGTCCGTCTCTCGCCCCGCCCGTCCGTCCCTCCCACTCCCGCCCGTCCGTCCCTCTCTCTCCCTCTCTCGCCCGTCCGTCCAGCTCTCTCTCCCTCTCTCGACCGTCCGGCTCTCTAACTCTCACCCGTCCGCCTCTCTCTCTCGCCCGTCTGTCTCTCTCTCTCTCTCGCCCATCCGGCTCTCTAACTCTCACCCGTCCGCCTCTCTCTCTCGCCCGTCTGTCTCTCTCTCGCCCGCCCGCCTCTCTCTCCCGCCCGGCTCTCTCTCCCGCCCGCCTCTCTCTCCCGCCCGCCTCTCTCTCCCGCCCGCCTCTCTCTCCCGCCCGCCTCTCTCTCCCGCCCGCCTCTCTCTCCCGCCCGCCACTCTCCCGCCCGCCTCTCTCTCCCGCCCGCCTCTCTCTCTCGCCCGTCTGTCTCTCTCTCGCCCGCCCGTCTGTCTCTCTCCCGCCCGCCTCTCTCTCCCGCCCGCCTCTCTCTCCCGCCCGCCTCTCTCCCGCCCGCCTCTCTCTCCCGCCCGCCTCTCTCTCCCGCCCTCTCTCTCTCCCGCCCGCCTCTCTCTCCCGCCCGCCTCTCTCTCTCTCGCCCGTCCGTCCGTCTCTCTCTCTCTCGCGCCCGTGCGTCTCTCTCTCTCTCTCGCGCCCGTGCGTCTCTCTCTCTCGCGCCCCGTCCGTCTCTCTCTCTCTCTCCCTCTCTCGCCCGTCCGCCCTCTCTAACTCTCACCCGTCCGCCTCTCTCTCTCTCTCTCTCGCCCGTCTCTCTCTCTCTCTCTCGCCCGTCCCGCCTCTCTAACTCTCACCCGTCCGCCTCTCTAACTCTCTCTCTCGCCCGTCTCTCTCTCGCCCGTCTCTCTCTCTCTCTCGCCCGTACCGTCTCTCTCTCTCCTCGCCAGTCTCTCTCTCTCTCTCGCCCGTCCGCCTCTCTAACTCTCACCCGTCCGCCTCTCTCTCTCTCTCTCGCCCCGTCTCTCTCTCTCTCGCCCGTCCGTCTCTCTCTCTCTCTCTCTCGCCAGTCCGCCTCTCTCTCGCCAGTCCGCCTCTCTAACTCTCGCCCGTCCGCCTCTCTAACTCTCGCCCGTCCGCCTCTCTAACTCTCGCCCGTCCGCCTCTCTAACTCTCGCCCGTCCGCCTCTCTAACTCTCGCCCGTTCCGCCTCTCTAACTCTCGCCCGTCTCTCTCTCTCTCTCTCGCCCGTCTCTCTCTCTCTCGCCCATCCGTCTCTCTCTCTCGCCAGTCTCTCTCTCTCGCCAGTCTCTCTCTCTCACTCTCTCGCCCGTTCATCCGTCTCTCTCTCTCTCGCCCGTCTCTCTCTCTCTCTCGCCCGTCCCGTCCGTCACTCTCTCTCTCTCTCGCCCGTCCGTCCGTCTCTCTCTCTCTCTCTCGCCCGTCCTTCTCTCCCTCTCTCTCTCGCTCGCCCGTCCGTCCGTCTCTCTCTCTCTCGCCCCGTCCGTCCGTCTCTCTCTCTCTCTCTCTCTCTCTCTCGCCCGTCCGTCCTGCTCTCTCTCTCTCGCCCGTTCCGTCTCTCTCTCTCACTCGCCCGTCCTCCTCTCTCTCTCTCTCTCTCGCCCGTCCTCCTCTCTCTCTCTCTCTCGCCCCGTCCGCCTCTCTCTCTCTCGCCCGTCCGCCTCTCTCTCTCTCGCCCGTCCGCCTCTCTCTCTCTCGCCCGTCCGCCTCTCTCTCTCTCACTCTCGCCCGCCTCTCTCGCCCGTCTCTCTGTCCCTCTCTCTCGCCCCGCCCGTCCGTCTCTCTCTCTCTCGCGCCCGTGCGTCTCTCTCTCCCGCCCGTCCGTCCCTCTCTCTCCCTCTCTCGCCCGTCCGTCTCTCTCTCTCTCTCTCTCTCGCCCGTCCGTCCGGCTCTCTCTCTCTCACACCCGTCCGTCTCTCTCTCTCGCCCCGTCTGTCTCTCTCTCTCCTCTCTCGCCCGTCCGTCTCTCTCTCTCTCGCCCGTCCGTCTCTCTCTCTCTCGCCCGTCCGTCTCTCTCTCTCTCGCCCCGTCCCGTCTCTCTCTCGCCTGCCCGTCCGTCTCTCGCCCGCCCGTCTCTCTCTCTCTCGCCCGTCCGTCCCTCCCACTCCCGCCCGTCCGTCCCTCTCTCTCCCTCTCTCGCCCGTCCGTCCAGCTCTCTCTCCCTCTCTCGACCGTCCGGCTCTCTAACTCTCACCCGTCCGCCTCTCTCTCTCGCCCGTCTGTCTCTCTCTCTCTCGCCCGTCCGGCTCTCTAACTCTCACCCGTCCGCCTCTCTCTCTCGCCCGTCTGTCTCTCTCTCGCCCGCCCCGCCTCTCTCTCCCGCCCGCCTCTCTCTCCCGCCCGCCTCTCTCTCCCGCCCGCCTCTCTCTCCCCGCCCGCCTCTCTCTCCCGCCCGCCTCTCTCTCCCGCCCCGCCACTCTCCCGCCCGCCTCTCTCTCCCGCCCGCCTCTCTCTCCCGCCCGCCTCTCCCTCTCTCGCGGGCCGTCTCGCGGCCGTCTCGCTCTCTCTCGCGGCCGTCTCGCTCTCTCGCGGCCGTCCCTCTCTCTCTCGCCCAGCCGTCTCTCTCTCTCGCCGTCCGTCTCTCTCGCCCGCCCATCTCTCTCTCGCCCGCCTCTCTCTCTCTCTCTCGCCCGCCTCTCTCTCGCCGTCCATCTCTCTCTCGCCGTCCGTCTCTCTCTCGCCCGCCTCTCTCTCTCACGCCCGATTCTCTCTCTCTCATGCCCGTCTCTCTCTCTCACGCCCGTCTCTCTCTCTCACGCCCGTCTCTCTTTCGCACTTCCGCCTCTCTCTCTCTCGCCAGTCCGCCTCTCTCTCTCGCCCGCCTCTCTCTCTCTCGCCCGCCTCTCTCTCTCTCGCCCGCCTCTCTCTCACGCCCGCCTCTCTCTCACGCCCGGCCTCTCTCTCTCACGCCCGCCTCCCCCTCTCTCGCCCGCCTCTGTCTGTTACGCCCGTCTCTCTCACGCCCGATTCCCGCCTCTCTCGCGCCCGTCTCACTCTCTCGCGGCCGTCTCTCTCTCTCTCGCCCGGCCGTCTCTCTCTCTCGCCGTCCGTCTCTCTCGCCCGCCCATCTCTCTCTCGCCCGCCCCATCTCTCTCTCTCGCCCGCCTCTCTCTCTCTCGCCCGCCTCTCTCTCTCTCGCCCGCCTCTCTCTCTCTCTCTCGCCCGCCGTCTCTCTCTCGCCGTCCGTCTCTCTCTCGCCCGCCTCTCTCTCGCCCGCCTCTCTCTCGCCCGCCTCTCTCTCTCGCCCGCCTCTCTCTCTCACGCCCGATTCTCTCTCTCTCACGCCCGATTCTCTCTCTCTCACGCCCCGATTCTCTCTCTCTCACGCCCGATTCTCTCTCTCTCACGCCCGATTCTCTCTCTCTCACGCCCGTCTCTCTCTCTCACGCCCGTCTCTCTCTCTCACGCCCGTCTCTCTCTCTCACGCCCGTCTCTCTCTCTCACGCCCGTCTCTCTCTCGCACTTCCGCCTCTCTCTCTCTCGCCCATCCGCCTCTCTCTCTCTCGCCAGTCCGCCTCTCTCTCTCGCCCGTCCGCCTCTCTCTCTCGCCCGCCTCTCTCTCTCACGCCCCGCCTCTCTCTCTCTCGACCCGCCTCCCCCCTCTCTCGCCCGCCTCTCTCTGTCACGCCCGTCTCTCTCTGTCACGCCCGTCTCTCTCACGCCCGATTCCCGCCTCTCTCTCTCACGCCCGCCTCCCCCTCTCTCGCCCGCCTCTTTCTGTCACGCCCGTCTCTCTCTGTTACGCCCGTCTCTCTCACGCCCGATTCTCTCTCTCTCACGCCCGATTCTCTCTCACGCCCCGATTCTCTCTCACGCCCGTGTCTCTCTCTCTCTCGCCCGCCGCCTCTCTCTCGCCCGTCCGCCTCTCTCTCTCTCTCGCCCGTCCGCCTCTCTCTCTCTCGCCCGTCCGCCTCTCTCTCTCTCGCCCGTCCCGCCTCTCTCTCTCGCCCGTCCGTCTCTCTCTCTCTCGCCCGTCCGTATCTCTCTCTCGCCTGTCCGTCTCTCTCTCACCCGCCCGTCCCGTCTCTCTCTCACCCGCCCGTCCCGTCTCTCTCTCTCTCTCGCGTGTCCGTCTCTCTCTCTCTCACCCGCCCGTCTCTATCTCTCTCGCCCGCCCCGTCTCTCTCTCGCCCGTCCGTCTCTCTCTCTCGCCCGTCCGTCTCTCTCTCTCTCTCTCTCGCCCGTCCATCTCTCTCTCTCCCCGCCCGTCCATCTCTCTCTCTCTCCCGTCCGTCTCTCTCTCTCTCTCTCGCCCGTCTCTCTCTCGCCCGTCCGTCTCTCTCTCTCGCCCGCACCGTCCGTCTCTCTCTCTCTCGCGCCCGTGCGTCTCTCTCTCTCTCCCGCCCGTCCGTCCCTCTCTCTCTCTCTCTCGCCCGTCCATCTCTCTCTCTCTCTCTCGCCCGTCCGTCCGGCTCTCCTCTCTCTCTCTCGCCCGTCCGTCTCTCCTCTCTCGCCCGTCCATCTCTCTCTCTCTCTCTCGCCCGTCCCGTCCGGCTCTCTCTCTCTCTCTCGCCCGTCCGTCTCTCCCCTCCCGTCCGTCTCTCTCTCTCTCTCTCGCCCGTCTCTCTCTCTCTCGCCCGTCCGTCTCTCTCTCTCTCGCCCGCCCGTCCGTCTCTCTCTCTCTCGCGCCCGTGCGTCTCTCTCTCTCTCGCCCGCCCGTCCCTCTCACTCCCGTCCGTCCGTCCCTCTCTCTCTCTCTCTCGCCCGTCCGTCTCTCTCTCTCTCTCTCTCGCCCGTCCGTCCGGCTCTCTCTCTCTCTCTCGCCCGTCCGTCTCTCTCTCTCGCCCGTCTGTCTCTCTCTCTCTCTCTCTCGCCCGTCCATCTCTCTCTCTCTCGCCCGTCCGTCTCTCTCTCGCCCGTCCGTCTCTCTCACTCGCCCGTCCGTCTCTCTCTCTCTCGCCCGGTCCGTCCAGCTCTCTCTCTCTCTCGCCCGTCCGTCTCTCTCTCTCGCCCGTCCGTCTCTCTCTCTCTCGCCCGTCCCGTCTCTCTCTCTCGCCCGTCCGTCTCTCTCTCTCGCCCGTCCGTCTCTCTCTCTCGCCCGTCCGTCTCTCTCTCTCGCCCGTCCGTCTCTCTCTCTCGCCCGTCCGTCTCTCTCTCTCGCCCGTCCGTCTCTCTCCCTCTCTCGCCCATCCGTCTCTCTCTCTCGCCAGTCTCTCTCTCTCGCCAGTCTCTCTCTCTCACTCTCTCGCCCGTTCATCCGTCTCTCTCTCTCTCGCCCGTCTCTCTCTCTCTCTCGCCCGTCCGTCCGTCACTCTCTCTCTCTCTCGCCCGTCCGTCCGTCTCTCTCTCTCTCTCTCTCGCCCGTCCTTCTCTCCCTCTCTCTCTCGCTCGCCCGTCCGTCCGTCTCTCTCTCTCTCGCCCGTCCGTCCGTCTCTCTCTCTCTCTCTCTCTCTCTCTCGCCCGTCCGTCCTGCTCTCTCTCTCTCGCCCGTCCGTCTCTCTCTCTCACTCGCCCGTCCTCCTCTCTCTCTCTCTCTCTCGCCCGTCCTCCTCTCTCTCTCTCTCTCGCCCGTCCGCCTCTCTCTCTCTCGCCCGTCCGCCTCTCTCTCTCTCGCCCGTCCGCCTCTCTCTCTCTCGCCCGTCCGCCTCTCTCTCTCTCACTCTCGCCCGCCTCTCTCGCCCGTCTCTCTGTCCCTCTCTCTCGCCCGCCCGTCCGTCTCTCTCTCTCTCGCGCCCGTGCGTCTCTCTCTCCCCGCCCGTCCGTCCCTCTCTCTCCCTCTCTCGCCCGTCCGTCTCTCTCTCTCTCTCTCTCGCCCGTCCGTCCGGCTCTCTCTCTCTCACCCGTCCGTCTCTCTCTCTCGCCCGTCTGTCTCTCTCTCTCTCTCTCGCCCGTCCGTCTCTCTCTCTCTCGCCCGTCCGTCTCTCTCTCTCTCGCCCGTCCGTCTCTCTCTCTCTCGCCCGTCCGTCTCTCTCTCGCCTGCCCGTCCGTCTCTCGCCCGCCCGTCTCTCTCTCTCTCGCCCGTCCGTCCCTCCCACTCCCGCCCGTCCGTCCCTCTCTCTCCCTCTCTCGCCCGTCCGTCCAGCTCTCTCTCCCTCTCTCGACCGTCCGGCTCTCTAACTCTCACCCGTCCGCCTCTCTCTCTCGCCCGTCTGTCTCTCTCTCTCTCGCCCGTCCGGCTCTCTAACTCTCACCCGTCCGCCTCTCTCTCTCGCCCGTCTGTCTCTCTCTCGCCCGCCCGCCTCTCTCTCCCGCCCGCCTCTCTCTCCCGCCCGCCTCTCTCTCCCGCCCGCCTCTCTCTCCCGCCCGCCTCTCTCTCCCGCCCGCCTCTCTCTCCCGCCCGCCACTCTCCCGCCCGCCTCTCTCTCCCCGCCCGCCTCTCTCTCCCGCCCCGCCTCTCCCTCTCTCGCGGCCCGTCTCGCGGCCGTCTCGCTCTCTCTCGCGGCCGTCTCGCTCTCTCGCGGCCGTCTCTCTCTCTCTCGCCCAGCCGTCTCTCTCTCTCGCCGTCCGTCTCTCTCGCCCGCCCATCTCTCTCTCGCCCGCCTCTCTCTCTCTCTCTCGCCCGCCTCTCTCTCGCCGTCCATCTCTCTCTCGCCGTCCGTCTCTCTCTCGCCCGCCTCTCTCTCTCACGCCCGATTCTCTCTCTCTCATGCCCGTCTCTCTCTCTCACGCCCGTCTCTCTCTCTCACGCCCGTCTCTCTTTCGCACTTCCGCCTCTCTCTCTCTCGCCAGTCCGCCTCTCTCTCTCGCCCGCCTCTCTCTCTCTCGCCCGCCTCTCTCTCTCTCGCCCGCCTCTCTCTCACGCCCGCCTCTCTCTCACGCCCGCCTCTCTCTCTCACGCCCGCCTCCCCCTCTCTCGCCCGCCTCTGTCTGTTACGCCCGTCTCTCTCACGCCCGATTCCCGCCCTCTCTCGCGCCCGTCTCACTCTCTCGCGGCCGTCTCTCTCTCTCTCGCCGGCCGTCTCTCTCTCTCGCCGTCCGTCTCTCTCGCCCGCCCATCTCTCTCTCGCCCGCCCATCTCTCTCTCTCGCCCGCCTCTCTCTCTCTCGCCCGCCTCTCTCTCTCTCGCCCGCCTCTCTCTCTCTCTCTCGCCCGCCGTCTCTCTCTCGCCGTCCGTCTCTCTCTCGCCCGCCTCTCTCTCGCCCGCCTCTCTCTCGCCCGCCTCTCTCTCGCCCGCCTCTCTCTCGCCCGCCTCTCTCTCTCACGCCCGATTCTCTCTCTCTCACGCCCGATTCTCTCTCTCTCACGCCCGATTCTCTCTCTCTCACGCCCGATTCTCTCTCTCTCACGCCCGATTCTCTCTCTCTCACGCCCGATTCTCTCTCTCACGCCCGTCTCTCTCTCTCACGCCCGTCTCTCTCTCTCACGCCCGTCTCTCTCTCTCACGCCCGTCTCTCTCTCTCACGCCCGTCTCTCTCTCGCACTTCCGCCTCTCTCTCTCTCGCCCATCCGCCTCTCTCTCTCTCGCCAGTCCGCCTCTCTCTCTCGCCCGTCCGCCTCTCTCTCTCGCCCGCCTCTCTCTCTCACGCCCGCCTCTCTCTCTCTCGACCGCCTCCCCCTCTCTCGCCCGCCTCTCTCTGTCACGCCCGTCTCTCTCTGTCACGCCCGTCTCTCTCACGCCCGATTCCCGCCTCTCTCTCTCACGCCCGCCTCCCCCTCTCTCGCCCGCCTCTTTCTGTCACGCCCGTCTCTCTCTGTTACGCCCGTCTCTCTCACGCCCGATTCTCTCTCTCTCACGCCCGATTCTCTCTCACGCCCGATTCTCTCTCACGCCCGTGTCTCTCTCTCTCTCGCCCGCCGCCTCTCTCTCGCCCGTCCGCCTCTCTCTCTCTCGCCCGTCCGCCTCTCTCTCTCTCGCCCGTCCGCCTCTCTCTCTCTCGCCCGTCCGCCTCTCTCTCTCGCCCGTCCGTCTCTCTCTCTCTCGCCCGTCCGTATCTCTCTCTCGCCTGTCCGTCTCTCTCTCACCCGCCCGTCCGTCTCTCTCTCACCCGCCCGTCCGTCTCTCTCTCTCTCTCGCGTGTCCGTCTCTCTCTCTCTCACCCGCCCGTCTCTATCTCTCTCGCCCGCCCGTCTCTCTCTCGCCCGTCCGTCTCTCTCTCTCGCCCGTCCGTCTCTCTCTCTCTCTCTCGCCCGTCCATCTCTCTCTCTCCCGCCCGTCCATCTCTCTCTCTCCCGTCCGTCTCTCTCTCTCTCTCTCGCCCGTCTCTCTCTCGCCCCGTCTCTCTCTCGCCCGCCCGTCCGTCTCTCTCTCTCTCGCGCCCGTGCGTCTCTCTCTCTCTCCCGCCCGTCCCGTCCCTCTCTCTCTCTCTCTCGCCCGTCCATCTCTCTCTCTCTCTCCTCGCCCGTCCGTCCGGCTCTCTCTCTCTCATCTCGCCCGTCCGTCTCTCCCCTCCCGTCCGTCTCTCTCTCTCTCTCTCCGTCTCTCTCTCTCTCGCCCGTCCGTCTCTCTCTCTCTCGCCCGCCCGTCCGTCTCTCTCTCTCTCGCGCCCGTGCGTCTCTCTCTCTCTCTCGCCCGCCCGTCCCTCTCACTCCCGTCCGTCCGTCCCTCTCTCTCTCTCTCTCGCCCGTCCGTCCTCTCTCTCTCTCTCTCTCGCCCGTCCGTCCCGGCTCTCTCTCTCTCTCTCGCCCGTCCGTCTCTCTCTCTCGCCCGTCTGTCTCTCTCTCTCTCTCTCTCGCCCGTCCATCTCTCTCTCTCTCGCCCGTCC
Organism: Isurus oxyrinchus; assembly: GCA_026770705.1. Taxonomy (NCBI): domain Eukaryota; kingdom Metazoa; phylum Chordata; class Chondrichthyes; order Lamniformes; family Lamnidae; genus Isurus; species Isurus oxyrinchus. The sequence continues at coordinate 8,677 of JANJGN010004041.1, forward strand.
GTCTCTCTCTCGCCCGTCCGTCTCTCTCACTCGCCCGTCCGTCTCTCTCTCTCTCGCCCGTCCGTCCAGCTCTCTCTCTCTCTCGCCCGTCCGTCTCTCTCTCTCGCCCGTCCGTCTCTCTCTCTCTCGCCCGTCCGTCTCTCTCTCTCGCCCGTCCGTCTCTCTCTCTCGCCCGTCCGTCTCTCTCTCTCGCCCGTCCCGTCTCTCTCTCTCTCTCTCGCCCGTCCGTCTCTCTCTCTCTCGCCCGTCCATCTCTCTCTCTCTCGCCCGTCCGTCTCTCTGTCTCTCGCCCGTCCTTCTCTCTGTCTCTCGCCCGTCCGTCTCTCTGTCTCTCTCTCACGCCTGTCCGCCCCTCTCACTCCCGCCCGTCCGTCCCTCTCTCTCCCTCTCTCGCCCGTCCATCTCTCTCTCCCGTCCGTCTCTCTCTCTCTCTCTCGCCCGTCCGTCTCTCCCTCTCGCCCGTCCATATCTCTCTCTCTCGCCCATCCATCTCTCTCTCTCGCCTGTCCGCCTCCCTCTCTCGCCTGTCCGCCTCCCTCTCTCGCCTGTCCGCCTCTCTCTCTCTCTCTCTCCCCCCACCTGTCTCTCTCTCGCCCGTCCGTCTCTCTCTCTCTCTCTCCCCCGTCCGGCTCTCTAACTCTCACCCGTCCGCCTCTCTCTCTCGCCCGTCTGTCTCTCTCTCGCCCGCCCGTCTGTCTCTCTCCCGCCCGCCTCTCTCTCCCGCCCGCCTCTCTCTCCCGCCCCTCTCTCTCTCTCCCGCCCGCCTCTCTCTCTCTCGCCCGTCCGTCCGTCTCTCTCTCTCGCGCCCGTGCGTCTCTCTCTCTCTCTCGCGCCCGTGCGTCTCTCTCTCTCGCGCCCGTCCGTCTCTCTCTCTCTCTCTCTCGCCCATCCGCCTCTCTAACTCTCACCCGTCCGCCTCTCTCTCTCTCTCTCTCGCCCGTCTCTCTCTCTCTCTCGCCCGTCCGCCTCTCTAACTCTCGCCCGTCCGCCTCTCTAACTCTCGCCCGTACCGCCTCTCTAACTCTCGCCCGTCCGCCTCTCTAACTCTCGCCCGTCCGCCTCTCTAACTCTCGCCCGTCCGCCTCTCTAACTCTCCACTCGCCCGTCTCTCTCTCTCTCTCTCGCCCGTCTCTCTCTCTCTCTCTCCCGTCTCTCTCTCTCTCGCCCATCCGTCTCTCTCTCGCCAGTCTCTCTCTCTCTCTCGCCAGTCTCTCTCTCTCACTCTCTCGCCCGTTCATTCGTCTCTCTCTCTCTCGCCCGTCTCTCTCTCTCTCTCGCCCGTCCCGTCCGTCACTCTCTCTCTCTCTCTCGCCCGTCCCGTCCGTCTCTCTCTCTCTCTCTCGCCCGTCCTTCTCTCCCTCTCTCTCTCGCTCGCCCGTCCGTCCGTCTCTCTCTCTCCTCGCCCGTCCGTCCCGTCTCTCTCTCTCTCTCTCTCTCTCGCCCGTCCCGTCCTGCTCTCTCTCTCTCGCCCGTCCGTCTCTCTCTCTCACTCGCCCGTCCTCCTCTCTCTCTCTCTCTCTCGCCCGTCCTCCTCTCTCTCTCTCTCTCGCCCGTCCGCCTCTCTCTCTCTCGCCCGTCCGCCTCTCTCTCTCGCCCGTCCGCCTCTCTCTCTCTCGCCCGTCCGCCTCTCTCTCTCTCGCCCGTCCGCCTCTCTCTCTCTCGCCCGTCCGCCTCTCTCTCTCTCACTCTCGCCCGCCTCTCTCGCCCGTCCTCTCTGTCCCTCTCTCTCGCCCGCCCGTCCGTCTCTCTCTCTCTCGCGCCCGTGCGTCTCTCTCTCCCGCCCGTCCGTCCGGCTCTCTCCCTCTCTCGCCCGTCCGTCTCTCTCTCTCTCTCTCTCGCCCGTCCGTCCGGCTCTCTCTCTCTCACCCGTCCGTCTCTCTCTCTCGCCCGTCTGTCTCTCTCTCTCTCTCTCGCCCGTCCGTCTCTCTCTCTCTCGCCCGTCGTCTCTCTCTCTCTCGCCCGTCCGTCTCTCGCCCCGTCCGTCTCTCTCTCTCTCGCCCGTCCGTCTCTCGCCCGCCCGTCTCTCTCTCTCTCGCCCGTCCGTCCCTCCCACTCCCGCCCGTCCGTCCCTCTCTCTCCCTCTCTCGACCGTCCGGCTCTCTAACTCTCACCCGTCCGCCTCTCTCTCTCGCCCGTCTGTCTCTCTCTCTCTCTCGCCCATCCGGCTCTCTAACTCTCACCCGTCCGCCTCTCTCTCTCGCCCGTCTGTCTCTCTCTCGCCCCGCCCGCCTCTCTCTCCCGCCCGCCTCTCTCTCCCGCCCGCCTCTCTCTCCCGCCCGCCTCTCTCTCCCGCCCGCCTCTCTCTCCCGCCCCGCCTCTCTCTCCCGCCCGCCACTCTCCCGCCCGCCACTCTCCCGCCCGCCTCTCTCTCCCGCCCGCCTCTCTCTCTCGCCCGTCTGTCTCTCTCTCGCCCGCCCGTCTGTCTCTCTCCCGCCCGCCTCTCTCTCCCGCCCGCCTCTCTCCCGCCCGCCTCTCTCTCCCGCCCGCCTCTCTCTCCCGCCCCTCTCTCTCCCCGCCCGCCTCTCTCTCCCGCCCCCGCCTCTCTCTCTCTCGCCCGTCCGTCCGTCTCTCTCTCTCTCGCGCCCCGTGCGTCTCTCTCTCTCTCTCGCGCCCGTGCGTCTCTCTCTCTCGCGCCCGTCCGTCTCTCTCTCTCTCTCTCTCGCCCGTCCGCCTCTCTAACTCTCACCCGTCCGCCTCTCTCTCTCTCTCTCTCGCCCGTCTCTCTCTCTCTCTCTCGCCCCGTCCGCCTCTCTAACTCTCACCCGTCCGCCTCTCTAACTCTCTCTCTCGCCCGTCTCTCTCTCGCCCGTCTCTCTCTCTCTCTCGCCCGTCCGTCTCTCTCTCTCTCGCCAGTCTCTCTCTCTCTCTCGCCCGTCCGCCTCTCTAACTCTCACCCGTCCGCCTCTCTCTCTCTCTCTCGCCCGTCTCTCTCTCTCTCGCCCGTCCGTCTCTCTCTCTCTCTCTCTCGCCAGTCCGCCTCTCTCTCGCCCGTCCGCCTCTCTAACTCTCGCCCGTCCGCCTCTCTAACTCTCGCCCGTCCGCCTCTCTAACTCTCGCCCGTCCGCCTCTCTAACTCTCGCCCGTCCGCCTCTCTAACTCTCGCCCGTCTCTCTCTCTCTCTCTCGCCCGTCTCTCTCTCTCTCTCTCCCGTCTCTCTCTCTCTCGCCCATCCGTCTCTCTCTCTCGCCAGTCTCTCTCTCTCTCTCGCCCAGTCTCTCTCTCTCACTCTCTCGCCCGTTCATCCGTCTCTCTCTCTCTCGCCCGTCTCTCTCTCTCTCTCGCCCGTCCGTCCGTCACTCTCTCTCTCTCTCGCCCGTCCGTCCGTCTCTCTCTCTCTCTCTCGCCCGTCCTTCTCTCCCTCTCTCTCTCGCTCGCCCGTCCGTCCGTCTCTCTCTCTCTCGCCCGTCCGTCCGTCTCTCTCTCTCTCTCTCTCTCTCTCGCCCGTCCGTCCTGCTCTCTCTCTCTCGCCCGTCCGTCTCTCTCTCTCACTCGCCCGTCCTCCTCTCTCTCTCTCTCTCTCTCGCCCGTCCTCCTCTCTCTCTCTCTCTCGCCCGTCCGCCTCTCTCTCTCGCCCGTCCGCCTCTCTCTCTCGCCCGTCCGCCTCTCTCTCTCTCGCCCGTCCGCCTCTCTCTCTCTCGCCCGTCCGCCTCTCTCTCTCTCGCCCGTCCGCCTCTCTCTCTCTCACTCTCGCCCGCCTCTCTCGCCCGTCTCTCTGTCCCTCTCTCTCGCCCGCCCGTCCGTCTCTCTCTCTCTCGCGCCCGTGCGTCTCTCTCTCCCGCCCGTCCGTCCCTCTCTCTCCCTCTCTCGCCCGTCCGTCTCTCTCTCTCTCTCGCCCGTCCCGTCCGGCTCTCTCTCTCTCACCCGTCCGTCTCTCTCTCTCGCCCGTCTGTCTCTCTCTCTCTCTCTCGCCCGTCCGTCTCTCTCTCTCTCGCCCGTCCGTCTCTCTCTCTCTCGCCCGTCCGTCTCTCTCTCGCCTGCCCGTCCGTCTCTCGCCCGCCCGTCTCTCTCTCTCTCGCCCGTCCGTCCCTCCCACTCCCGCCCGTCCGTCCCTCTCTCTCCCTCTCTCGCCCGTCCGTCCAGCTCTCTCTCCCTCTCTCGACCGTCCGGCTCCCTAACTCTCACCCGTCCGCCTCTCTCTCTCGCCCGTCTGTCTCTCTCTCTCTCTCGCCCGTCCGGCTCTCTAACTCTCACCCGTCCGCCTCTCTCTCTCGCCCGTCTGTCTCTCTCTCGCCCGCCCCGCCTCTCTCTCCCGCCCGCCTCTCTCTCCCGCCCGCCTCTCTCTCCCGCCCGCCTCTCTCTCCCGCCCGCCTCTCTCTCCCGCCCGCCTCTCTCTCCCGCCCGCCACTCTCCCGCCCGCCTCTCTCTCCCCGCCCGCCTCTCTCTCCCGCCCGCCTCTCCCTCTCTCGCGGCCGTCTCGCGGCCGTCTCGCTCTCTCTCGCGGCCGTCTCGCTCTCTCGCGGCCGTCTCTCTCTCTCTCGCCCGGCCGTCTCTCTCTCTCGCCGTCCGTCTCTCTCGCCCGCCCATCTCTCTCTCGCCCCGCCTCTCTCTCTCTCTCTCGCCCGCCTCTCTCTCGCCGTCCATCTCTCTCTCGCCGTCCGTCTCTCTCTCGCCCGCCTCTCTCTCGCCCGCCTCTCTCTCTCACGCCCGATTCTCTCTCTCTCATGCCCGTCTCTCTCTCTCACGCCCGTCTCTCTCTCTCACGCCCGTCTCTCTCTCTCACGCCCGTCTCTCTCTCGCCAGTCCGCCTCTCTCTCTCGCCCGCCTCTCTCTCTCTCGCCCGCCTCTCTCTCTCTCGCCCGCCTCTCTCTCACGCCCGCCTCTCTCTCTCTCGACCGCCTCCCCCTCTCTCGCCCGCCTCTGTCTGTTACGCCCGTCTCTCTCACGCCCGATTCCCGCCTCTCTCGCGCCCGTCTCACTCTCTCGCGGCCGTCTCTCTCTCTCTCGCCCGGCCGTCTCTCTCTCTCGCCGTCCGTCTCTCTCGCCCGCCCCCATCTCTCTCTCGCCCGCCCATCTCTCTCTCTCGCCCGCCTCTCTCTCTCTCGCCCGCCTCTCTCTCTCTCGCCCGCCTCTCTCTCTCTCTCTCGCCCGCCGTCTCTCTCTCGCCCGCCTCTCTCTCGCCCGCCTCTCTCTCGCCCGCCTCTCTCTCGCCCGCCTCTCTCTCTCACGCCCGATTCTCTCTCTCTCACGCCCGATTCTCTCTCTCTCACGCCCGATTCTCTCTCTCTCACGCCCGATTCTCTCTCTCTCACGCCCGTCTCTCTCTCTCACGCCCGTCTCTCTCTCTCACGCCCGTCTCTCTCTCTCACGCCCGTCTCTCTCTCTCACGCCCGTCTCTCTCTCGCACTTCCGCCTCTCTCTCTCTCGCCCGTCCGCCTCTCTCTCTCTCGCCAGTCCGCCTCTCTCTCTCGCCCGTCCGCCTCTCTCTCTCGCCCGCCTCTCTCTCTCACGCCCGCCTCTCTCTCTCTCGACCGCCTCCCCCTCTCTCGCCCGCCTCTCTCTGTCACGCCCGTCTCTCTCTGTCACGCCCGTCTCTCTCACGCCCGATTCCCGCCTCTCTCTCTCACGCCCGCCTCCCCCTCTCTCGCCCGCCTCTTTCTGTCACGCCCGTCTCTCTCTGTTACGCCCGTCTCTCTCACGCCCGATTCTCTCTCTCTCACGCCCGATTCTCTCTCACGCCCGATTCTCTCTCACGCCCGTGTCTCTCTCTCTCTCGCCCGCCGCCTCTCTCTCGCCCGTCCGCCTCTCTCTCTCTCGCCCGTCCGCCTCTCTCTCTCTCGCCCGTCCGCCTCTCTCTCTCTCGCCCGTCCGCCTCTCTCTCTCTCGCCCGTCCGCCTCTCTCTCTCGCCCGTCCGTCTCTCTCTCTCTCTCTCGCCCGTCCGTCTCTCTCTCTCGCCTGTCCGTCTCTCTCTCTCCCGCCCGTCCGTCTCTCTCTCTCCCGCCCGTCCGTCTCTCTCTCTCTCGCCCGTCCGTCTCTCTCTCTCTCTCGCGTGTCCGTCTCTCTCTCTCTCACCCGCCCGTCTCTATCTCTCTCGCCCGCCCGTCTCTCTCTCGCCCGTCCGTCTCTCTCTCTCGCCCGTCCGTCTCTCTCTCTCTCTCTCGCCCGTCCATCTCTCTCTCTCCCGCCCGTCCATCTCTCTCTCTCCCGTCCGTCTCTCTCTCTCTCTCTCGCCCGTCTCTCTCTCGCCCGTCCGTCTCTCTCTCTCGCCCGCCCGTCCGTCTCTCTCTCTCTCGCGCCCGTGCGTCTCTCTCTCTCTCCCGCCCGTCCGTCCCTCTCTCTCTCTCTCTCGCCCGTCCATCTCTCTCTCTCTCTCTCGCCCGTCCGTCCGGCTCTCTCTCTCTCTCTCGCCCGTCCGTCTCTCTCTCTCGCCCGTCTGTCTCTCTCTCTCTCGCCCGTCCGTCTCTCTCTCTCGCCCGTCCGTCTCTCTCTCTCTCTCGCCCGTCCGTCTCTCTCTCTCTCTCGCTCGTCCATCTCTCTCTCTCTCTCGCCCGTCCATCTCTCTCTCTCTCTCGCCCGTCCATCTCTCTCTCTCCCGCCCGTCCATCTCTCTCTCGCCCGTCCGTCTCTCTCTCTCTCGCCCGCCCGTCCGTCTCTCTCTCTCGCGCCCGCCCGTCCGTCTCTCTCTCTCACGCCCGTGCGTCTCTCTCTCTCTCGCCCGTCCGTCCCTCTCACTCCCGCCCGTCCGTCCCTCTCTCTCTCTCTCTCGCCCGTCCGTCTCTCTCTCTCTCTCTCTCGCCCGTCCGTCTCTCTCTCTCGCCCGTCCGTCTCTCTCTCTCGCCCGTCCGTCTCTCTCTCTCGCCCGTCCGTCTCTCTCTCTCGCCCGTCCGTCTCTCTCTCTCGCCCGTCCGTCTCTCTCTCTCGCCCGTCCGTCTCTCTCTCTCGCCCGTCCGTCTCTCTCTCTCGCCCGTCCGTCTCTCTCTCTCGCCCGTCCGTCTCTCTCTCTCGCCCGTCCGTCTCCCTCTCTCTCGCCCGTCCGTCTCTCTCTCTCTCGCCCGTCCGTCTCTCTCTCTCGCCCGTCCGTCTCTCTCTCTCGCCCGTCCGTCTCTCTCTCTCGCCCGTCCATCTCTCCCCTCCCGTCCGTCTCTCTCTCTCTCTCTCGCCCGTCTCTCTCTCTCTCGCCCGTCCGTCTCTCTCTCTCTCGCCCGCCCGTCCGTCTCTCTCTCTCTCGCGCCCGTGCGTCTCTCTCTCTCTCGCCCGCCCGTCCCTCTCACTCCCGTCCGTCCGTCCCTCTCTCTCTCTCTCTCGCCCGTCCGTCTTTCTCTCTCTCTCTCTCGCCCGTCCGTCCGGCTCTCTCTCTCTCTCTCGCCCGTCCGTCTCTCTCTCTCGCCCGTCTGTCTCTCTCTCTCTCTCTCGCCCGTCCATCTCTCTCTCTCTCTCTCGCCCGTCCATCTCTCTCTCTCTCGCCCGTCCGTCTCTCTCTCGCCCGTCCGTCTCTCTCACTCGCCCGTCCGTCTCTCTCTCTCTCGCCCGTCCGTCCAGCTCTCTCTCTCTCTCGCCCGTCCGTCTCTCTCTCTCGCCCGTCCGTCTCTCTCTCTCTCGCCCGTCCGTCTCTCTCTCTCGCCCGTCCGTCTCTCTCTCTCGCCCGTCCGTCTCTCTCTCTCGCCCGTCCGTCTCTCTCTCTCTCGCCCGTCCGTCTCTCTCTCTCTCGCCCGTCCGTCTCTCTCTCTCTCGCCCGTCCGTCTCTCTGTCTCTCGCCCGTCCGTCTCTCTGTCTCTCGCCCGTCCGTCTCTCTGTCTCTCTCTCACGCCCGTCCGCCCCTCTCACTCCCGCCCGTCCGTCCCTCTCTCTCCCTCTCTCGCCCGTCCATCTCTCTCTCCCGTCCGTCTCTCTCTCTCTCTCTCGCCCGTCCGTCTCTCCCTCTCGCCCGTCCATATCTCTCTCTCTCGCCCATCCATCTCTCTCTCTCGCCTGTCCGCCTCCCTCTCTCGCCTGTCCGCCTCCCTCTCTCGCCTGTCCGCCTCTCTCTCTCTCTCTCTCCCCCACCTGTCTCTCTCTCGCCCGTCCGTCTCTCTCTCTCTCTCTCCCCCGTCCGGCTCTCTAACTCTCACCCGTCCGCCTCTCTCTCTCGCCCGTCTGTCTCTCTCTCGCCCGCCCGTCTGTCTCTCTCCCGCCCGCCTCTCTCTCCCGCCCGCCTCTCTCCCCGCCCGCCTCTCTCTCCCGCCCGCCTCTCTCTCCCGCCCCTCTCTCTCTCCCGCCCGCCTCTCTCTCTCTCGCCCGTCCGTCCGTCTCTCTCTCTCGCGCCCGTGCGTCTCTCTCTCTCTCTCGCGCCCGTGCGTCTCTCTCTCTCGCGCCCGTCCGTCTCTCTCTCTCTCTCTCTCTCGCCCATCCGCCTCTCTAACTCTCACCCGTCCGCCTCTCTCTCTCTCTCTCTCGCCCGTCTCTCTCTCTCTCTCTCGCCCGTCCGCCTCTCTAACTCTCGCCCGTCCGCCTCTCTAACTCTCGCCCGTCCGCCTCTCTAACTCTCGCCCGTCCGCCTCTCTAACTCTCGCCCGTCCGCCTCTCTAACTCTCGCCCGTCCGCCTCTCTAACTCTCACTCGCCCGTCTCTCTCTCTCTCTCTCGCCCGTCTCTCTCTCTCTCTCTCCCGTCTCTCTCTCTCTCGCCCATCCGTCTCTCTCTCGCCAGTCTCTCTCTCTCTCTCGCCAGTCTCTCTCTCTCACTCTCTCGCCCGTTCATCCGTCTCTCTCTCTCTCGCCCGTCTCTCTCTCTCTCTCGCCCGTCCGTCCGTCACTCTCTCTCTCTCTCTCGCCCGTCCGTCCGTCTCTCTCTCTCTCTCTCGCCCGTCCTTCTCTCCCTCTCTCTCTCGCTCGCCCGTCCGTCCGTCTCTCTCTCTCTCGCCCGTCCGTCCGTCTCTCTCTCTCTCTCTCTCGCCCGTCCGTCCTGCTCTCTCTCTCTCGCCCGTCCGTCTCTCTCTCTCACTCGCCCGTCCTCCTCTCTCTATCTCTCTCTCGCCCGTCCTCCTCTCTCTCTCTCTCTCTCGCCCGTCCGCCTCTCTCTCTCTCGCCCGTCCGCCTCTCTCTCTCTCGCCCGTCCGCCTCTCTCTCTCTCGCCCGTCCGCCTCTCTCCCTCTCGCCCGTCCGCCTCTCTCTCTCTCGCCCGTCCGCCTCTCTCTCTCTCACTCTCGCCCGCCTCTCTCGCCCGTCTCTGTCCCTCTCTCTCGCCCGCCCGTCCGTCTCTCTCTCTCTCGCGCCCGTGCGTCTCTCTCTCCCGCCCGTCCGTCCCTCTCTCTCCCTCTCTCGCCCGTCCGTCTCTCTCTCTCTCTCTCTCGCCCGTCCGTCCGGCTCTCTCTCTCTCACCCGTCCGTCTCTCTCTCTCGCCCGTCTGTCTCTCTCTCTCTCTCTCGCCCGTCCGTCTCTCTCTCTCTCGCCCGTCCGTCTCTCTCTCTCTCGCCCGTCCGTCTCTCTCTCTCTCTCGCCCGTCCGTCTCTCTCTCGCCTGCCCGTCCGTCTCTCGCCCGCCCGTCTCTCTCTCTCTCTCTCTCGCCCGTCCGTCCCTCCCACTCCCGCCCGTCCGTCCCTCTCTCTCCCTCTCTCGCCCGTCCGTCCAGCTCTCTCTCCCTCTCTCGACCGTCCGGCTCTCTAACTCTCACCCGTCCGCCTCTCTCTCTCGCCCGTCTGTCTCTCTCTCTCTCTCGCCCATCCGGCTCTCTAACTCTCACCCGTCCGCCTCTCTCTCTCGCCCGTCTGTCTCTCTCTCGCCCGCCCGCCTCTCTCTCCCGCCCGCCTCTCTCTCCCGCCCGCCTCTCTCTCCCGCCCGCCTCTCTCTCCCGCCCGCCTCTCTCTCCCGCCCGCCACTCTCCCGCCCGCCTCTCTCTCCCGCCCGCCTCTCTCTCCCGCCCGCCTCTCCCTCTCTCGTGCCCGTCTCGCTCTCTCTCGCGGCCGTCTCGCTCTCTCGCGGCCGTCTCTCTCTCTCTCGCCCCGGCCGTCTCTCTCTCTCGCCGTCCGTCTCTCTCGCCCGCCCATCTCTCTCTCGCCCGCCCATCTCTCTCTCTCTCGCCCCGCCTCTCTCTCTCTCTCTCGCCCGCCTCTCTCTCGCCGTCCGTCTCTCTCTCGCCGTCCGTCTCTCTCTCGCCCGCCTCTCTCTCTCACGCCCGATTCTCTCTCTCTCATGCCCGTCTCTCTCTCTCATGCCCGTCTCTCTCTCTCACGCCCGTCTCTCTTTCGCACTTCCGCCTCTCTCTCTCTCGCCAGTCCGCCTCTCTCTCTCGCCCGCCTCTCTCTCTCTCGCCCGCCTCTCTCTCACGCCCGCCTCTCTCTCTCACGCCCGCCTCTCTCTCTCTCGACCGCCTCCCCCTCTCTCGCCCGCCACTGTCTGTTACGCCCGTCTCTCTCACGCCCGATTCCCGCCTCTCTCGCGCCCGTCTCACTCTCTCGCGGCCGTCTCTCTCTCTCTCGCCCGGCCGTCTCTCTCTCTCGCCGTCCGTCTCTCTCGCCCGCCCATCTCTCTCTCGCCCGCCCATCTCTCTCTCTCTCGCCCGCCTCTCTCTCTCTCGCCCGCCTCTCTCTCTCTCGCCCGCCTCTCTCTCGCCGTCCGTCTCTCTCTCGCCGCCCGCCTCTCTCTCGCCCGCCTCTCTCTCGCCCGCCTCTCTCTCTCACGCCCGATTCTCTCTCTCTCACGCCCGATTCTCTCTCACGCCCGTGTCTCTCTCTCTCGCCCGTCCGCCTCTCTCTCTCTCGCCCGTCCGCCTCTCTCTCTCTCGCCCGTCCGCCTCTCTCTCTCTCGCCCGTCCGCCTCTCTCTCTCGCCCGTCCGTCTCTCTCTCTCTCGCCCGTCCGTCTCTCTCTCTCGCCTGTCCGTCTCTCTCTCTCCCGCCCGTCCGTCTCTCTCTCTCCCGCCCGTCCGTCTCTCTCTCTCTCGCCCGTCCGTCTCTCTCTCTCCCGCCCGTCCGTCTCTCTCTCTCCCGCCCGTCCGTCTCTCTCTCTCTCGCCCGTCCGTCTCTCTCTCTCTCTCGCGTGTCCGTCTCTCTCTCTCTCTCGCGTGTCCGTCTCTCTCTCTCTCACCCGCCCGTCTCTATCTCTCTCGCCCGCCCGTCTCTCTCTCGCCCGTCCGTCTCTCTCTCTCGCCCGTCCGTCTCTCTCTCTCTCTCTCGCCCGTCCATCTCTCTCTCTCCCGCCCGTCCATCTCTCTCTCTCCCGTCCGTCTCTCTCTCTCTCTCTCGCCCGTCTCTCTCTCGCCCGTCCGTCTCTCTCTCTCGCCCGCCCGTCCGTCTCTCTCTCTCTCGCGCCCGTGCGTCTCTCTCTCTCTCGCCCGTCCGTCCCTCTCACTCCCGCCCGTCCGTCCCTCTCTCTCTCTCTCTCTCGCCCGTCCATCTCTCTCTCTCTCACTCGCCCGTCCTCCTCTCTCTCTCTCTCTCTCGCCCGTCCTCCTCTCTCTCTCTCTCTCTCGCCCGTCCTCCTCTCTCTCTCTCTCTCGCCCGTCCGCCTCTCTCTCTCTCGCCCGTCCGCCTCTCTCTCTCGCCCGTCCGCCTCTCTCTCTCTCGCCCGTCCGCCTCTCTCTCTCTCGCCCGTCCGCCTCTCTCTCTCTCGCCCGTCCGCCTCTCTCTCTCTCACTCTCGCCCGCCTCTCTCGCCCGTCTCTCTGTCCCTCTCTCTCGCCCGCCCGTCCGTCTCTCTCTCTCTCGCGCCCGTGCGTCTCTCTCTCCCGCCCGTCCGTCCCTCTCTCTCCTCTCTCGCCCGTCCGTCTCTCTCTCTCTCTCTCTCGCCCGTCCGTCCGGCTCTCTCTCTCTCACCCGTCCGTCTCTCTCTCTCGCCCGTCTGTCTCTCTCTCTCTCGCCCGTCCGTCTCTCTCTCTCTCGCCCGTCCGTCTCTCTCTCTCTCGCCCGTCCGTCTCTCTCTCTCTCGCCCGTCCGTCTCTCTCTCGCCTGCCCGTCCGTCTCTCGCCCGCCCGTCTCTCTCTCTCTCGCCCGTCCGTCCCTCCCACTCCCGCCCGTCCGTCCCTCTCTCTCCCTCTCTCGCCCGTCCCGTCCAGCTCTCTCTCCCTCTCTCGACCGTCCGGCTCTCTAACTCTCACCCGTCCGCCTCTCTCTCTCGCCCGTCTGTCTCTCTCTCTCTCTCGCCCATCCGGCTCTCTAACTCTCACCCGTCCGCCTCTCTCTCTCGCCCGTCTGTCTCTCTCTCGCCCGCCCGCCTCTCTCTCCCGCCCGCCTCTCTCTCCCGCCCGCCTCTCTCTCCCGCCCGCCTCTCTCTCCCGCCCCCCGCCTCTCTCTCCCGCCCGCCTCTCTCTCCCGCCCGCCTCTCTCTCCCGCCCGCCTCTCCCTCTCTCGTGCCCGTCTCGCTCTCTCTCGCGGCCGTCTCGCTCTCTCGCGGCCGTCTCTCTCTCTCTCGCCCGGCCGTCTCTCTCTCTCGCCGTCCGTCTCTCTCGCCCGCCCATCTCTCTCTCGCCCGCCCATCTCTCTCTCTCTCGCCCGCCTCTCTCTCTCTCTCTCGCCCGCCTCTCTCTCGCCGTCCGTCTCTCTCTCGCCGTCCGTCTCTCTCTCGCCCGCCTCTCTCTCGCCCGCCTCTCTCTCTCACGCCCGATTCTCTCTCTCTCATGCCCGTCTCTCTCTCTCACGCCCGTCTCTCTCTCTCACTTCCGCCTCTCTCTCTCTCGCCAGTCCGCCTCTCTCTCTCGCCCGCCTCTCTCTCTCTCGCCCGCCTCTCTCTCTCTCGCCCGCCTCTCTCTCACGCCCGCCTCTCTCTCTCACGCCCGCCTCTCTCTCTCTCGACCGCCTCCCCCTCTCTCGCCCGCCACTGTCTGTTACGCCCGTCTCTCTCACGCCCGATTCCCGCCTCTCTCGCGCCCGTCTCACTCTCTCGCGGCCGTCTCTCTCTCTCTCGCCCGGCCGTCTCTCTCTCTCGCCGTCCGTCTCTCTCGCCCGCCCATCTCTCTCTCGCCCGCCCATCTCTCTCTCTCTCGCCCGCCTCTCTCTCTCTCGCCCGCCTCTCTCTCTCTCGCCCGCCTCTCTCTCGCCGTCCGTCTCTCTCTCGCCGCCCGCCTCTCTCTCGCCCGCCTCTCTCTCGCCCGCCTCTCTCTCTCACGCCCGATTCTCTCTCTCTCACGCCCGATTCTCTCTCACGCCCGTGTCTCTCTCTCTCTCGCCCGCCGCCTCTCTCTCGCCCGTCCGCCTCTCTCTCTCTCGCCCGTCCGCCTCTCTCTCTCTCGCCCGTCCGCCTCTCTCTCTCTCGCCCGTCCGCCTCTCTCTCTCTCGCCCGTCCGCCTCTCTCTCTCGCCCGTCCGTCTCTCTCTCTCTCGCCCGTCCGTCTCTCTCTCTCGCCTGTCCGTCTCTCTCTCTCCCGCCCGTCCGTCTCTCTCTCTCCCGCCCGTCCGTCTCTCTCTCTCTCGCCCGTCCGTCTCTCTCTCTCTCTCGCGTGTCCGTCTCTCTCTCTCTCTCGCGTGTCCGTCTCTGTCTCTCTCACCCGCCCGTCTCTATCTCTCTCGCCCGCCCGTCTCTCTCTCGCCCGTCCGTCTCTCTCTCTCGCCCGTCCGTCTCTCTCTCTCTCTCTCGCCCGTCCATCTCTCTCTCTCCCGCCCGTCCATCTCTCTCTCTCCCGTCCGTCTCTCTCTCTCTCTCTCGCCCGTCTCTCTCTCGCCCGTCCGTCTCTCTCTCTCGCCCGCCCGTCCGTCTCTCTCTCTCTCGCGCCCGTGCGTCTCTCTCTCTCTCGCCCGTCCGTCCCTCTCACTCCCGCCCGTCCGTCCCTCTCTCTCTCTCTCTCTCGCCCGTCCATCTCTCTCTCTCTCTCTCGCCCGTCCGTCCGGCTCTCTCTCTCTCGCCCGTCCGTCTCTCTCTCTCGCCCGTCTGTCTCTCTCTCTCTCGCCCGTCCGTCTCTCTCTCTCGCCCGTCCATCTCTCTCTCTCGCCCGTCCATTTCTCTCTCTCGCCCGTCCATCTCTCTCTCTCGCCCGTCCATCTCTCTCTCTCGCCCGTCCATCTCTCTCTCTCGCCCGTCCATCTCTCTCTCTCTCGCCCGTCTGTCTCTCTCTCTCTCTCGCCCGTCCGTCTCTCTCTCTCTCGCCCGTCCGCCTCTCTCTCTCTCGCCCGTCCGTCTCTCTCTCTCTCTCGCCCGTCCGTCTCTCTCTCTCTCTCTCTCTCGCCCGTCCGTCTCTCTCTCTCTCTCTCTCTCTCTCTCGCCCGTCCGTCTCTCTCTCTCTCTCTCTCTCTCGCCCGTCCGTCTCTCTCTCTCGCCCGTCCGTCTCTCTCTCTCGCCCGTCCGTCTCTCTCTCTCTCTCTCTCTCTCGCCCGTCCGTCTCTCTCTCTCGCCCGTCCGTCTCTCTCTCTCGCCCGTCCGTCTCTCTCTCTCGCCCGTCCGTCTCTCTCTCTCGCCCGTCCGTCTCTCTCTCTCGCCCGTCCGTCTCTCTCTCTCTCTCGCCCGTCCATCTCTCTCTCTCTCTCGCCCGTCCATCTCTCTCTCTCCCCGCCCGTCCATCTCTCTCTCTCCCGTCCGTCTCTCTCTCTCTCGCCCGTCCGTCTCTCTCTCTCTCGCCCGTCCGTCTCTCTCTGTCTCGCCCCGCCCGTCCGTCTCTCTCTCTCGCGCCCGTGCGTCTCTCTCTCTCTCGCCCGTCCGTCCCTCTCACTCCCGCCCGTCCGTCCCTCTCTCTCTCTCTCTCGCCCGTCCGTCTCTCTCTCTCTCTCTCTCGCCCGTCCGTCCGGCTCTCTCTCTCTCTCTCGCCCGTCCGTCTCTCTCTCTCGCCCGTCTGTCTCTCTCTCTCTCTCTCGCCCGTCCATCTCTCTCTCTCTCGCCTGTCCATCTCTCTCTCTCTCGCCCGTCCGTCTCTCTCTCGCCCGTCCGTCTCTCTCTCTCGCCCGTCCGTCTCTCTCTCTCGCCCGTCCGTCTCTCTCTCTCGCCCGTCTGTCTCTCTCTCTCTCGCCCGTCCGTCTCTCTCTCTCGCCCGTCCGTCTCTCTCTCTCGCCCGTCCGTCTCTCTCTCTCGCCCGTCCGTCTCTCTCTCTCTCGCCCGTCCGTCTCTCTCTCTCTCGCCCGTCCGTCTCTCTCTCTCGCCCGTCCGTCTCTCTCTCTCTCGCCCGTCCGTCTCTCTGTCTCTCTCGCCCGTCCGTCTCTCTGTCTCTCTCTCACGCCCGTGCGTCTCTCTCTCTCTCTCGCCCGCCCCGTCCGTCTCTCTCTCTCTCTCTCTCTCTCTCTCGCCCGTCCGCCTCTCTCTCTCTCGCCCGTCCGCCTCTCTCCTCTCTCGCCCGTCCGCCTCTCTCTCTCTCGCCCGTCCGCCTCTCTCTCTCGCCCGTCCGTCTCTCTCTCTCTCGCCCGTCCGTCTCTCTCTCTCGCCTGTCCGTCTCTCTCTCTCCCGCCCGTCCGTCTCTCTCTCTCCCGCCCGTCCGCCTCTCTCTCTCTCGCCCGTCCGCCTCTCTCTCTCTCGCCCGTCCGCCTCTCTCTCTCGCCCGTCCGTCTCTCTCTCTCTCGCCCGTCCGTCTCTCTCTCTCGCCCGTCCGTCTCTCTCTCTCCCGCCCGTCCGTCTCTCTCTCTCCCGCCCGTCCGTCTCTCTCTCTCTCGCCCGTCCGTCTCTCTCTCTCTCTCGCGTGTCCGTCTCTCTCTCTCTCTCGCGTGTCCGTCTCTCTCTCTCTCACCCGCCCGTCTCTATCTCTCTCGCCCGCCCGTCTCTCTCTCGCCCGTCCGTCTCTCTCTCTCGCCCGTCCGTCTCTCTCTCTCTCTCTCGCCCGTCCATCTCTCTCTCTCCCGCCCGTCCATCTCTCTCTCTCCCGTCCGTCTCTCTCTCTCTCTCTCGCCCGTCTCTCTCTCGCCCGTCCGTCTCTCTCTCTCGCCCGCCCGTCCGTCTCTCTCTCTCTCGCGCCCGTGCGTCTCTCTCTCTCTCGCCCGTCCGTCCCTCTCACTCCCGCCCGTCCGTCCCT
The DNA here is from genome assembly GCA_026770705.1 of Isurus oxyrinchus. Classification (NCBI taxonomy): domain Eukaryota; kingdom Metazoa; phylum Chordata; class Chondrichthyes; order Lamniformes; family Lamnidae; genus Isurus; species Isurus oxyrinchus. Next base: position 24,504 of record JANJGN010004041.1, read on the forward strand.
CTCTCTCTCTCTCTCTCGCCCGTCCATCTCTCTCTCTCTCTCTCGCCCGTCCGTCCGGCTCTCTCTCTCTCTCTCGCCCGTCCGTCTCTCTCTCTCGCCCGTCTGTCTCTCTCTCTCTCGCCCGTCCGTCTCTCTCTCTCGCCCGTCCATCTCTCTCTCTCGCCCGTCCATTTCTCTCTCTCGCCCGTCCATCTCTCTCTCTCGCCCGTCCATCTCTCTCTCTCGCCCGTCCATCTCTCTCTCTCGCCCGTCCATCTCTCTCTCTCTCGCCCGTCCGTCTCTCTCTCGCCCGTCCGTCTCTCTCTCTCGCCCGTCTGTCTCTCTCTCTCTCTCGCCCGTCCGTCTCTCTCTCTCTCGCCCGTCCGCCTCTCTCTCTCTCGCCCGTCCGTCTCTCTCTCTCTCTCGCCCGTCCGTCTCTCTCTCTCTCTCTCTCTCGCCCGTCCGTCTCTCTCTCTCTCTCTCTCTCTCTCGCCCGTCCGTCTCTCTCTCTCTCTCTCTCTCTCTCTCGCCCGTCCGTCTCTCTCTCTCGCCCGTCCGTCTCTCTCTCTCTCTCTCTCTCTCTCGCCCGTCCGTCTCTCTCTCTCGCCCGTCCGTCTCTCTCTCTCGCCCGTCCGTCTCTCTCTCTCGCCCGTCCGTCTCTCTCTCTCGCCCGTCCGTCTCTCTCTCTCGCCCGTCCGTCTCTCTCTCTCTCTCTCGCCCGTCCATCTCTCTCTCTCTCTCGCCCGTCCATCTCTCTCTCTCCCGCCCGTCCATCTCTCTCTCTCCCGTCCGTCTCTCTCTCTCTCGCCCGTCCGTCTCTCTCTCTCTCGCCCGTCCGTCTCTCTCTCTCTCGCCCGCCCGTCCGTCTCTCTCTCTCGCGCCCGTGCGTCTCTCTCTCTCTCGCCCGTCCGTCCCTCTCACTCCCGCCCGTCCGTCCCTCTCTCTCTCTCTCTCGCCCGTCCGTCTCTCTCTCTCTCTCGCCCGTCCGTCCGGCTCTCTCTCTCTCTCTCGCCCGTCCGTCTCTCTCTCTCGCCCGTCTGTCTCTCTCTCTCTCTCTCGCCCGTCCATCTCTCTCTCTCTCGCCTGTCCATCTCTCTCTCTCTCGCCCGTCCGTCTCTCTCTCGCCCGTCCGTCTCTCTCTCTCGCCCGTCCGTCTCTCTCTCTCGCCCGTCCGTCTCTCTCTCTCTCTCTCGCCCGTCCGTCTCTCTCTCTCGCCCGTCCGTCTCTCTCTCTCGCCCGTCCGTCTCTCTCTCTCGCCCGTCCGTCTCTCTCTCTCGCCCGTCCGTCTCTCTCTCTCTCGCCCGTCCGTCTCTCTCTCTCTCGCCCGTCCGTCTCTCTCTCTCGCCCGTCCGTCTCTCTCTCTCTCGCCCGTCCGTCTCTCTGTCTCTCTCGCCCGTCCGTCTCTCTGTCTCTCTCTCACGCCCGTGCGTCTCTCTCTCTCTCTCGCCCCCGCCCGTCCGTCTCTCTCTCTCTCTCTCTCTCTCTCTCGCCCGTCCGCCTCTCTCTCTCTCGCCCGTCCGCCTCTCTCTCTCTCGCCCGTCCGCCTCTCTCTCTCTCGCCCGTCCGCCTCTCTCTCTCGCCCGTCCGTCTCTCTCTCTCTCGCCCGTCCGTCTCTCTCTCTCGCCTGTCCGTCTCTCTCTCTCCCGCCCGTCCGTCTCTCTCTCTCCCGCCCGTCCGCCTCTCTCTCTCTCGCCCGTCCGCCTCTCTCTCTCTCGCCCGTCCGCCTCTCTCTCTCGCCCGTCCGTCTCTCTCTCTCTCGCCCGTCCGTCTCTCTCTCTCGCCCGTCCGTCTCTCTCTCTCCCGCCCGTCCGTCTCTCTCTCTCCCGCCCGTCCGTCTCTCTCTCTCTCGCCCGTCCGTCTCTCTCTCTCTCTCGCGTGTCCGTCTCTCTCTCTCTCTCGCGTGTCCGTCTCTCTCTCTCTCACCCGCCCCGTCTCTATCTCTCTCGCCCGCCCGTCTCTCTCTCGCCCGTCCCGTCTCTCTCTCTCGCCCGTCCGTCTCTCTCTCTCTCTCTCGCCCGTCCATCTCTCTCTCTCCCGCCCGTCCATCTCTCTCTCTCCCGTCCGTCTCTCTCTCTCTCTCTCGCCCGTCTCTCTCTCGCCCGTCCGTCTCTCTCTCTCGCCCGCCCGTCCGTCTCTCTCTCTCTCGCGCCCGTGCGTCTCTCTCTCTCTCGCCCGTCCGTCCCTCTCACTCCCGCCCGTCCGTCCCTCTCTCTCTCTCTCTCTCGCCCGTCCATCTCTCTCTCTCTCTCTCGCCCGTCCGTCCGGCTCTCTCTCTCTCTCTCGCCCGTCCGTCTCTCTCTCTCGCCCGTCTGTCTCTCTCTCTCTCGCCCGTCCGTCTCTCTCTCTCGCCCGTCCATCTCTCTCTCTCGCCCGTCCATTTCTCTCTCTCGCCCGTCCATCTCTCTCTCTCGCCCGTCCATCTCTCTCTCTCGCCCGTCCATCTCTCTCTCTCGCCCGTCCATCTCTCTCTCTCTCGCCCGTCCGTCTCTCTCTCGCCCGTCCGTCTCTCTCTCTCGCCCGTCTGTCTCTCTCTCTCTCTCGCCCGTCCGTCTCTCTCTCTCTCGCCCGTCCGCCTCTCTCTCTCTCGCCCGTCCGTCTCTCTCTCTCTCTCGCCCGTCCGTCTCTCTCTCTCTCTCTCTCTCGCCCGTCCGTCTCTCTCTCTCTCTCTCTCTCTCTCGCCCGTCCGTCTCTCTCTCTCTCTCTCTCTCTCTCTCGCCCGTCCGTCTCTCTCTCTCGCCCGTCCGTCTCTCTCTCTCTCTCTCTCTCTCTCGCCCGTCCGTCTCTCTCTCTCGCCCGTCCGTCTCTCTCTCTCGCCCGTCCGTCTCTCTCTCTCGCCCGTCCGTCTCTCTCTCTCGCCCGTCCGTCTCTCTCTCTCGCCCGTCCGTCTCTCTCTCTCTCTCTCGCCCGTCCATCTCTCTCTCTCTCTCGCCCGTCCATCTCTCTCTCTCCCGCCCGTCCATCTCTCTCTCTCCCGTCCGTCTCTCTCTCTCTCGCCCGTCCGTCTCTCTCTCTCTCGCCCGTCCGTCTCTCTCTCTCTCGCCCGCCCGTCCGTCTCTCTCTCTCGCGCCCGTGCGTCTCTCTCTCTCTCGCCCGTCCGTCCCTCTCACTCCCGCCCGTCCGTCCCTCTCTCTCTCTCTCTCGCCCGTCCGTCTCTCTCTCTCTCTCGCCCGTCCCGTCCGGCTCTCTCTCTCTCTCTCGCCCGTCCGTCTCTCTCTCTCGCCCGTCTGTCTCTCTCTCTCTCTCTCGCCCGTCCATCTCTCTCTCTCTCGCCTGTCCATCTCTCTCTCTCTCGCCCGTCCGTCTCTCTCTCGCCCGTCCGTCTCTCTCTCTCGCCCGTCCGTCTCTCTCTCTCGCCCGTCCGTCTCTCTCTCTCTCTCTCGCCCGTCCGTCTCTCTCTCTCGCCCGTCCGTCTCTCTCTCTCGCCCGTCCGTCTCTCTCTCTCGCCCGTCCGTCTCTCTCTCTCGCCCGTCCGTCTCTCTCTCTCTCGCCCGTCCGTCTCTCTCTCTCTCGCCCGTCCGTCTCTCTCTCTCGCCCGTCCGTCTCTCTCTCTCTCGCCCGTCCGTCTCTCTGTCTCTCTCGCCCGTCCGTCTCTCTGTCTCTCTCTCACGCCCGTGCGTCTCTCTCTCTCTCTCGCCCGCCCGTCCGTCTCTCTCTCTCTCTCTCTCTCTCTCGCCCGTCCGCCTCTCTCTCTCTCTCTCTCGCCCGTCCGCCTCTCTCTCTCTCGCCCGTCCGCCTCTCTCTCTCTCGCCCGTCCGCCTCTCTCTCCCTCGCCCGTCTGTCTCTCTCTCTCTCTCTCTCGCCCGTCCGTCTCTCTCTCTCCGCCCGTCCGTCTCTCTCTCTCGCCCGTCCGTCTCTCTCTCTCTCGCCCGTCCGTCTCTCTCTCTCTCGCCCCGTCCGTCTCTCTCTCTCGCCCGTCCGTCTCTCTCTCTCTCGCCCGTCCGTCTCTCTCTCTCTCTCGCCCGTCCGTCTCTCTGTCTCTCTCTCACGCCCGTGCGTCTCTCTCTCTCTCTCGCCCGCCCGTCCGTCTCTCTCTCTCTCTCTCTCTCTCTCTCTCTCGCCCGTCCGCCTCTCTCTCTCTCTCTCTCGCCCCGTCCGCCTCTCTCTCTCTCTCGCCCGTCCGCCTCTCTCTCTCTCGCCCGTCCGCCTCTCTCTCTCTCGCCCGTCCGCCTCTCTCTCACGCCCGTCGGCCTCTCTCTCTCGCCCCTCCGCCTCTCTCTCTCGCCCGTCCGCCTCTCTCTCTCTCGCCCGTCCGCCTCTCTCTCTCTCGCCCGTCCGCCTCTCTCTCGCCTGTCCGCCTCTCTCACCCGTCTCGCTCTCCCTCTCTCTCGCCCACCTGTCTCTCTCTCGCCCGTCCCGTCTCTCTCTCTCGCCCGTCCGCCTCTCTAACTCTCACCCGTCCGCCTCTCTCGCCCGTCCGCCTCTCTCTCTCTCGCCCATCTGTCTCTCTCTCGCCCGTCTCTCTCTCTCTCTCGTCCGCCCATTTCTCTCTCGCCCGCCCATCTCTCTCTCTCGCCCGCCTCTCCCTCACGCCCGCCTCTCTCTCTCTCGCCCGCCTCTCTCTCTCTCGCCCGCCTCTCTCTCTCTCGCCCGCCTCTCTCTCTCTCTCGCCCGCCTCTCTCTCTCTCGCCCGCCTCTCTCTCTCTCGCCCGCCTCTCTCTCTCGCCCGCCTCTCTCTCTCGCCCGCATCTCTCTCTCTCGCCCGTTTCTCTCTCTCACGCCCGTCTCTCTCTCACGCCCGTCTCTCTCTCTCACGCCCGTCTCTCTCTCTCACGCCCGTCTCTCTCTCTCACGCCCGTCTCCCTCTCTCACGCCCGTCTCTCCCTCTCACGCCCGTCTCACTCTGAGGCCCATCTCTCTCTCTCACGCCCGTCTCTCTCTCTCACGCCCGTCTCTCTCTCTCACGCCCGTCTCTCTCTCTCACGCCCGTCTCTCTCTCTCTCACGCCCGTCTCTCTCTCTCACGCCCGTCTCTCTCTCTCTCACGCCCGTCTCTCTCTCTCTCACGCCCGTCTCTCTCTCTCACGCCCGTCTCTCTCTCTCTCACTCCCGTCTCTCTCTCTCACGCCCGTCTCTCTCTCTCTCACGCCCGTCTCCCTCTCTCACGCCCGTCTCCCTCTCTCACGCCCGTCTCTCTCTCTCACGCCCGTCTCACTCTGAGGCCCATCTCTCTATCTCACACCCGATTCTCTCTCTCTCACGCCCGTCTCTCTCTCTCACGCCCGTCTCTCTCTCTCACGCCCGTCTCTCTCTCTCACGCCCGTCTCTCTCTCTCACGCCCGTCTCTCTCTCTCACGCCCGTCTCTCTCTCTCACGCCCGTCTCTCTCTCTCACGCCCGTCTCTCTCTCTCACGCCCGTCCTCTCTCTCTCTCTCACGCCCGTCTCTCTCTCTCTCTCACGCCCGTCTCTCTCTCTCACGCCCGTCTGTCTTGCACTTCCGTCTCTCTCTCGCCCGTCCGGCTCTCTCTCTCTCTTGCCCGTCCGTATCTCTCTCTCACGCCCGTCTCCCTCTCTCACGCCCGTCTCACTCTGAGGCCCATCTCTCTATCTCACACCCGATTCTCTCTCTCACGCCCGTCTCTCTCTCTCACGCCCGTCTCTCTCTCTCACGCCCGTCTCTCTCTCTCACGCCCGTCTCTCTCTCTCACGCCCGTCTCTCTCTCTCTCTCACGCCCGTCTCTCTCTCTCTCTCACGCCCGTCTCTCTCTCTCTCTCACGCCCGTCTCTCTCTCTCACGCCCGTCTCTCTCTCTCTCACGCCCGTCTCTCTCTCTCACGCCCGTCTCTCTCTCTCACGCCCGTCTCTCTCTCTCACGCCCGTCTCTCTTGCACTGCCGTCTCTCTTGCACTTCCGGCTCTCTCTCGCCCGTCCGGCTCTCTCTCTCTCTCTTGCCCGTCCATCTCTCTCTCCGCCCGTCCGCATCTCTCTCTCTCGCCCGTCCGCCTCTCTCTATCTCGCCCGTCCGCCTCTCTCTCTCTCGCCCGTCCGCCTCTCTCTCTCTCGCCCGTCCGCCTCTCTCTCTCTCGCCCGTCCGCCTCTCTCTCTCGCCCGTCCGCCTCTCTCTCTCTCGCCCGTCTCTCTCTCTCTCTCTCGCCCGTCCGTCTCACTCTCTCTCGCCAGTCTCTCTCTCTCTCGCCAGTCTCTCTCTCTCTCTCGCCAGTCTCTCTCTCTCGCCCGTCCGCCTCTCTAACTCTCACCCGTCCGCCTCTCTAACTCTCACCCGTCCGCCTCTCTCTCTCTCTTTCGCCCGTCTCTCTCTCTCGCCCGTCTCTCTCTCTCTCGCCCGTCTCTCTCTCTCTCTCGCCCCGTCTCTCTCTCTCTCTCGCCCGTCTCTCTCTCTCTCTCGCCCGTCTCTCTCTCTCTCTCGCCCGTCCGTCCTCTCTCTCTCGCCCGTCCGTCTCTCTCTCTCGCCAGTCCGCCTCTCTCTCTCGCCCGTCCGCCTCTCTCTCTCTCGCCCGTCCGCCTCTCTCTCTCTCGCCCGTCCGCCTCTCTCTCTCTCTCGCCCGTCCGCCTCTCTCTCTCGCCCGTCCGAGTCTCTCTCTCTCTCGCCCGTCCGCCTCTCTCTCTCTCGCCCGTCCGCCTCTCTCTCTCGCCCGTCCGCCTCTCTCTCACGCCCGTCTCCCTCTCTCACGCCCGTCTCACTCTGAGGCCCATCTCTCTATCTCACACCCGATTCTCTCTCTCTCACGCCCGTCTCTCTCTCTCACGCCCGTCTCTCTCTCTCACGCCCGTCTCTCTCTCTCACGCCCGTCTCTCTCTCTCTCTCACGCCCGTCTCTCTCTCTCACGCCCGTCTCTCTCTCTCACGCCCGTCTCTCTCTCTCACGCCCGTCTCTCTCTCTCACGCCCGTCTCTCTCTCTCACGCCCGTCTCTCTCTCTCACGCCCGTCTCTCTCTCTCACCGCCCGTCTCTCTCTCTCACGCCCGTCTCTCTTGCACTGCCGTCTCTCTTGCACTTCCGGCTCTCTCTCGCCCGTCCGGCTCTCTCTCTCTCTCTTGCCCGTCCATCTCTCTCTCGCCCGTCCGCCTCTCTCTCTCTCGCCCGTCCGCCTCTCTCTATCTCGCCCGTCCGCCTCTCTCTCTCTCGCCCGTCCGCCTCTCTCTCTCTCGCCCGTCCGCCTCTCTCTCTCTCGCCCGTCCGCCTCTCTCTCTCGCCCGTCCGCCTCTCTCTCTCTCGCCCGTCCGCCTCTCTCTCTCGCCCGTCTCTCTCTCTCTCTCTCTCGCCCGTCTCTCTCTCTCTCTCTCGCCCGTCCGTCTCACTCTCTCTCGCCAGTCTCTCTCTCTCTCGCCAGTCTCTCTCTCTCTCGCCAGTCCGCCTCTCTAACTCTCACCCGTCCGCCTCTCTCTCTCTCTTTCGCCCGTCTCTCTCTCTCGCCCGTCTCTCTCTCTCTCGCCCGTCTCTCTCTCTCTCTCGCCCGTCTCTCTCTCTCTATCGCCCGTCTCTCTCTCTCTCTCGCCCGTCTCTCTCTCTCTCTCGCCCGTCCGTCTCTCTCTCTCGCCCGTCCGCCTCTCTCTCTCTCGCCCGTCCGCCTCTCTCTCTCTCGCCCGTCCGCCTCTCTCTCTCTCGCCCGTCCGCCTCTCTCTCTCTCTCGCCCGTCCGCCTCTCTCTCTCTCTCGCCCGTCCGAGTCTCTCTCTCTCTCGCCCGTCCGCCTCTCTCTCTCTCGCCCGTCCGCCTCTCTCTCTCGCCCGTCCGCCTCTCTCTCTCGCCCCGTCCGCCTCTCTCTCTCGCCCGCCCGTCCGCCTCTCTCTCGCCTGTCCGCCTCTCTCACCCGTCTCGCTCTCCCTCTCTCTCGCCCACCTGTCTCTCTCTCGCCCGTCCGTCTCTCTCTCTCGCCCGTCCGCCTCTCTAACTCTCACCCGTCCGCCTCTCTCGCCCGTCCGCCCTCTCTCGCCCGTCCGCCTCTCTCTCTCTCGCCCGTCCGCCTCTCTCTCGCCCGCCCGTCTCTCTCTCCCGCCCGCCTCACTCTCCCGCCCGCCTCACTCTCCCGCCCGCCTCTCTCTCCCGCCCGCCTCTCTCTCCCGCCCGCCTCTCTCTCCCGCCCGCCTCTCTCTCCCGCCCGCCTCTCTCTCCCGCCCGCCTCTCTCTCCCGCCCGCCTCCCTCTCTCCCCGTCTCGCTCTCTCTCGCGCCCGTCTCGCTCTCTCACGGCCGTCTCTCTCTCGCCCGTCCGTCTCTCTCTCGCCGTCCGTCTCTCTCTCGCCGTCCGTCTCTCTCGCCCGCCCATCTCTCTCTTGCCCGCCCATCTCTCTCTCTCTCGCTCGCCTCTCTCTCTCGCCCGCCTCTCTCTCTCTCTCGTCCGCCTCTCTCTCTCTCGCCCGCCTCTCTCTCTCGCCCGTCTCTCTCTCTCACGCCCGTCTCTCTCTGAGGCCCATCTCTCTATCTCACACCCGATTCTCTCTCTCACGCCCGTCTCTCTCTCTCACGCCCGTCTCTCTCTCTCACGCCCGTCTCTCTCTCTCTCACGCCCGTCTCTCTCTCTCTCACGCCCGTCTCTCTCTCTCACGCCCGTCTCTCTCTCTCACGCCCGTCTCTCTTGCACTGCCGTCTCTCTTGCACTGCCGTCTCTCTTGCACTGCCGTCTCTCTTGCACTGCCGTCTCTCTTGCACTTCCGTATCTCTCTCTCTCGCCCGTCCGCCTCTCTCTCTCTCGCCCGTCCGCCTCTCTCTATCTCGCCCGTCCGCCTCTCTCTATCTCGCCCGTCCGCCTCTCTCTCTCGCCCGTCCGCCTCTCTCTCTCTCGCCCGTCCGCCTCTCTCTCTCTCGCCCCCTCCGTCCGTCTCTTTCTCTCTCTCTCAGCCGTCCGTCCTGCTCTCTCTCTCTCGCCCGTCCGTCTGTCTCTCGCCCGTCCGTCTCTCTCTCTCTCGCCCGTCCGTCTCTCTCTCTCTCTCGCCCGTCCGTCTCTCTCTCTCACGCCCTTCCGTCTCTCTCTCTCACGCCCTTCCGTATCTCTCTCTCGCCCGCCTCTCTCTCTCTCGCCCGCCTCTCTCTCTCTCGCCCCGCCTCTCTCTCTCTCGCCCGCCTCTCTCTCTCTCGCCCGCCTCTCTCTCGCCCGCCGCCCTCTCTCTCGCCCGCCTCTCTCTCTCTCGCCCGCCTCTCTCTCTCTCGCCCGCCTCTCTCTCTCTCGCCCGCCTCTCTCTCTCTCGCCCGCCTCTCTCTCTCGCCCGCCTCTCTCTCTCACGCCCGCTTCTCTCTCTCACGCCCGTCTCTCTCTCACGCCCGTCTCTCTCTCTCACGCCCGTCTCTCTCTCTCACGCCCGTCTCACTCTGAGGCCCATCTCTCTCTCTCACGCCCGTCTCTCTCTCTCACGCCCGTCTCTCTCTCTCACGCCCGTCTCTCTCTCTCACGCCCGTCTCTCTCTCTCACGCCCGTCTCTCTCTCTCACGCCCGTCTCTCTCTCTCACGCCCGTCTCTCTCTCTCACGCCCGTCTCTCTCTCTCTCACGCCCGTCTCTCTCTCTCTCACGCCCGTCTCTCTCTCACTCACTCCCGTCTCTCTCTCTCACGCCCGTCTCTCTCTCTCTCTCACGCCCGTCTCTCTCTCTCACGCCCGTCTCCCTCTCTCACGCCCGTCTCTCTCTCTCACGCCCGTCTCACTCTGAGGCCCATCTCTCTATCTCACACCCGATTCTCTCTCTCTCACGCCCGTCTCCCTCTCTCACGCCCGTCTCTCTCTCTCACGCCCGTCTCACTCTGAGGCCCATCTCTCTATCTCACACCCGATTCTCTCTCTCTCACGCCCGTCTCTCTCTCTCACGCCCGTCTCTCTCTCTCACGCCCGTCTCTCTCTCTCACGCCCGTCTCTCTCTCTCACGCCCGTCTCTCTCTCTCACGCCCGTCTCTCTCTCTCACGCCCGTCTCTCTCTCTCACGCCCGTCTCTCTCTCTCACGCCCGTCTCTCTCTCTCTCACGCCCGTCTCTCTCTCTCACGGCCGTCTCTCTCTCTCTCTCACGCCCGTCTCTCTCTCTCACGCCCGTCTCTCTTGCACTGCCGTCTGTCTTGCACTTCCGTCTCTCTCTCTCGCCCGTCCGGCTCTCTCTCTCTCTTGCCCGTCCGTATCTCTCTCTCTCGCCCGTCCGTATCTCTCTCTCACGCCCGTCTCCCTCTCTCACGCCCGTCTCCCTCTCTCACGCCCGTCTCCCTCTCTCACGCCCGTCTCCCTCTCTCACGCCCGTCTCACTCTGAGGCCCATCTCTCTATCTCACACCCGATTCTCTCTCTCTCACGCCCGTCTCTCTCTCTCACGCCCGTCTCTCTCTCTCACGCCCGTCTCTCTCTCTCTCTCACGCCCGTCTCCTCTCTCTCACGCCCGTCTCTCTCTCTCACGCCCGTCTCTCTCTCTCACGCCCGTCTCTCTCTCTCACGCCCGTCTCTCTCTCTCACGCCCGTCTCTCTTGCACTGCCGTCTCTCTTGCACTTCCGTCTCTCTCTCGCCCGTCCGGCTCTCTCTCTCTCTCTTGCCCGTCCATCTCTCTCTCGCCCGTCCGCCTCTCTCTCTCTCGCCCGTCCGCCTCTCTCTCTCTCGCCCGTCCGCCTCTCTCTCTCTCGCCCGTCCGCCTCTCTCTCTCTCGCCCGTCCGCCTCTCTCTCTCTCGCCCGTCCGCCTCTCTCTCTCTCGCCCGTCCGCCTCTCTCTCTCTCGCCCGTCCGCCTCTCTCTCTCTCGCCCGTCCGCCTCTCTCTCTCTCGCCCGTCTCTCTCTCTCTCTCTCTCGCCCGTCTCTCTCTCTCTCTCTCGCCCGTCCGTCTCTCTCTCTCTCGCCAGTCTCTCTCTCTCTCGCCAGTCTCTCTCTCTCTCGCCAGTCTCTCTCTCTCGCCCGTCCGCCTCTCTAACTCTCACCCGTCCGCCTCTCTCTCTCTCTTTCGCCCGTCTCTCTCTCTCGCCCGTCTCTCTCTCTCTCGCCCGTCTCTCTCTCTCTCTCGCCCGTCTCTCTCTCTCTCTCGCCCGTCTCTCCTCTCTCTCTCGCCCGTCTCCCTCTCTCTCTCGCCCGTCCGTCTCTCTCTCTCGCCCGTCCGTCTCTCCTCTCTCGCCAGTCCGCCTCTCTCTCTCGCCCGTCCGCCTCTCTCTCTCTCGCCCGTCCGCCTCTCTCTCTCTCGCCCGTCCGCCTCTCTCTCTCTCTCGCCCGTCCGCCTCTCTCTCTCTCTCGCCCGTCCGCCTCTCTCTCTCTCTCGCCCGTCCGAGTCCTCTCTCTCTCTCGCCCGTCCGCCTCTCTCTCTCGCCCGTCCCGCCTCTCTCTCTCGCCCGTCCGCCTCTCTCTCTCTCGCCCGTCCGCCTCTCTCTCGCCTGTCCGCCTCTCTCACCCGTCTCGCTCTCCCTCTCTCTCGCCCACCTGTCTCTCTCTCGCCCGTCCGTCTCTCTCTCTCGCCCGTCCGCCTCTCTAACTCTCACCCGTCCGCCTCTCTCGCCCCGTCCGCCTCTCTCGCCCGTCCGCCTCTCTCTCTCTCGCCCGTCCGCCTCTCTCTCGCCCGCCCGCCTCACTCTCCCGCCCGCCTCACTCTCCCGCCCGCCTCTCTCTCCCGCCCGCCTCTCTCTCCCGCCCGCCTCTCTCTCCCGCCCGCCTCTCTCTCCCGCCCGCCTCTCTCTCCCGCCCGCCTCTCTCTCCCGCCCGCCTCCTCTCTCTCCGCCCGTCTCGCTCTCTCTCGCGCCCGTCTCGCTCTCTCGCGGCCGTCTCTCTCTCGCCCGTCCGTCTCTCTCTCGCCGTCCGTCTCTCTCTCGCCGTCCGTCTCTCTCGCCCGCCCATCTCTCTCTTGCCCGCCCATCTCTCTCTCTCTCGCTCGCCTCTCTCTCTCGCCCGCCTCTCTCTCTCTCTCGTCCGCCTCTCTCTCTCTCGCCCGCCTCTCTCTCTCGCCCGTCTCTCTCTCTCACGCCCGTCTCTCTCTGAGGCCCATCTCTCTATCTCACACCCGATTCTCTCTCTCACGCCCGTCTCTCTCTCTCACGCCCGTCTCTCTCTCTCACGCCCGTCTCTCTCTCTCTCACGCCCGTCTCTCTCTCTCACGCCCGTCTCTCTCTCTCACGCCCGTCTCTCTCTCTCACGCCCGTCTCTCTCTCTCACGCCCGTCTCTCTTGCACTGCCGTCTCTCTTGCACTGCCGTCTCTCTTGCACTGCCGTCTCTCTTGCACTGCCGTCTCTCTTGCACTGCCGTCTCTCTTGCACTTCCGTATCTCTCTCTCTCGCCCGTCCGGCTCTCTCTCTCTCGCCCGTCCGCCTCTCTCTATCTCGCCCGTCCGCCTCTCTCTATCTCGCCCGTCCGCCTCTCTCTATCTCGCCCGTCCGCCTCTCTCTCTCTCGCCCGTCCGCCTCTCTCTCTCTCGCCCCTCCGTCCGTCTCTTTCTCTCTCTCTCAGCCGTCCGTCCTGCTCTCTCTCTCTCGCCCGTCCGTCTGTCTCTCGCCCGTCCGTCTCTCTCTCTCTCGCCCGTCCGTCTCTCTCTCTCACGCCCTTCCGTCTCTCTCTCTCACGCCCTTCCGTATCTCTCTCTCGCCCGCCTCTCTCTCTCTCGCCCGCCTCTCTCTCTCTCGCCCGCCTCTCTCTCTCTCGCCCGCCTCCCTCTCTCTCGCCCGCCGCCCTCTCTCTCGCCCGCCTCTCTCTCTCTCGCCCGCCTCTCTCTCTCTCGCCCGCCTCTCCCTCTCTCGCCCGCCTCTCCCTCTCTCGCCCGTCTCTCTCTATCACGCCCGTCTCTCTCTCTCAGGTACGTCTCTCTCTTACGCCCGATTCTCTCTCTCTCACGCCCGATTCTCTCTCTCTCATGCCCGATTCTCTCTCTCTCACGCCCTATTCTCTCTCTCTCACGCCCTATTCTCTCTCTCTCACGCCCGATTCTCTCTCTCTCG